>CAUYLG010024856.1:0-27804 GCA_963573385.1 Cacajao melanocephalus
GAACAATGAGAACACATGGGCACAGAGAAGGGAGCATCACACACTAGGGTTTGTTTGGAGGAAATAGGGGAGGAAATAGGTGGGGAGTTGGGGAGAGAAAGCATGGGGAGAAATGCCAGATATAGGTGATGGGGAGGAAGGCAGCAAATCACACTGCCATGTGTGTACCTATGCAACAATCTTGCATGTTCTTCACATGTACCCCAAAACCTAAAATGCAATAAAAATAATTAAAAAAAAAAAGATAATACCATCTATTTTGTAAGGCATACATTCTTTATTAAAGAATTAAAGGCTAAGCTTATAGAACAATATTTGGTATACAGTAATATCTTCTTAATTTTAGCTTTAAAAAGTGTTTTCATTGTGTAATCTCATTTGACTGTAACAGGTGTTTTTCTAGGTGAGACTTTTCAGTAGGTACCAAAACATGTTGAACCTTTAGCTTTACAAATAGAGGTCGATCCAGGCCACCTAAACATTTAACTTGAACTGGGTTTGGCATAGACAAGCCAGTGTGATTTTTAACAGTACAACCAATCCACCTGTCTAAACATAGTCTTTCTCCACATTTCTGTCAGGCCTGAAAGTCAACAACAATGCAGTTATTCAGCTCTAATTTAAACAACATCAATCATTTATACTTGAGTGTTGATGCATTTACTAGGACATCTCTGGAGAGTTTCGACAGGAGATGTGTGTGGGGGGGTGTTCGGACAAAGCAAAGCATCTTGAGTGCATGAAGATAGAGCACGTGAGTGCCTCAAGAGGGAGACAGGGACACTAAAAAGGAAAAAGGACCTAAATCAGGAAGCTAAAAATGCTGCATGACATATGTCACCTACTTAGCACGTTTGCCTGTGGCTGACCTCAAATGTCATCTCCTTCCTGATGGAAAGACTTCCTAACTGCATTGGCAGCTCCTCTGAGGATATTTTTTGTTCTTTCCCAATAGAAAGGATGGTCTCATCTGTCCAAACCACTGAGAGAAAATATGTGTTAGGCCACTGAAGGATGCTATTAATACTAAATAAGCAAGAATTCCAAATGTGCTTAATCTCAAGTCTGCTTCTGATTCCATGCCTTGGAGAAAAATAGCAATTCAAAAGTAAATCTTATGTAAAAGGGGGGTGACAATTTGGATGTATCTGTTAAAATTGTCATCTTTTGAACTCTAGAAATTGCCTGGAAAAGAGAGGAAAGCTTCCAATTTTACCTTTAAGGGCCCCAACTCAAGAGTTTCAGATTTTCCAGGTATGTGTTGCAGTGCTAGAGCACAGGGTGTTACATGGTTTGAATGTTTTGTCCCCTCCGGATCTCATGTTGAAACTTGACATCCAATATTGGAGTTGGGGGTGGTGGTGGGAAGTGTTTGGGTCATCAGGAAGGATCCCTCATGCATGCCTTGGTGCTGTACCCATGGTAATGAGTGAGTTCTCACCCTATGAATTCATGGAAGATCTGGTTGTTTAAAAGAGTGTGGCACCTCTTCCCTTTCTCTCTTGTTCCCTGTCCTGCCATGTGATATGGTTTAGCTCTGTGTCCCCACCCAAATCTCATCTCAAACTGCCATCCCCACATGTCGAGGGAGGGACCTGGTGGGAGGTGATTGGTTCATGATGGCAGTTTTCCCCATGCTGTTCTCATGATAGTGAGTGAGTTCTCACAAGATCTGATTTAGAAAACAGAGTGATCTTTTTCACACCTCTGTTTTGTGGAGCATATTCTTTCCCATGCTCCATAAGAACAAGATCCATGTGTCTTTGTCACTGTATTGACATCAACTGTGGTGTATTTGGTATATGGGATTTCAAGAATTATTAAACTAAATAGGGCCAAGTGCAGTTGCTCACGCCTGTAGTTACAGAACTTTGGGAGGTCAAGGTGTGCCTTGCCAAATTGGTTGAGTCCACAAGTTCCAGAACAGCCTGGACAACAAGGCAAAATGCCATCTCTACAAAAAATATAAAAGTTAGCTGGGTGTGGTGGCACATGCCTATAGTACCAGCTGTGTGGAAGGCTGAGGCAGGAGGATTAATTGAGTCTGGCAGGTTGAGGCTACAGTGAGCCATGATTGCACCACTGCACTGCTAACTGGGTAACAAAGTGAAACCATGTCTAAAAATAGAAAGAGAAAGAAAGAAAAAAAAAAAGAATGAATGAATGAAAGAAAGGAGGAAAGAGAAAGAAAAGAAATAAAGAATAAATAACTGGAATAACTACTTGGAAATACTGTAAAATTTAAAAGACTTGGTGGAATCCAAATTTTGTTTCTCTTACTGGGTGAGGCTTTGGTGTAAGAGAGTTTCTCAGTCTTGGTAGTAAAGTATTGACATTTTTATTCAGATATTGTGTGTGTGTGTGTGTAAGTCTTTCTGTGTGTCCTAGAATGTTTAACAGCATCCTTGGCCTATTCTTAGATCATATAGGAAAAATCAGACATTGGAAAAGTAGAGTTGAATTTTGTATGTGAAGTTGGTTTTCCACAAATGATTTATTTGAAACGGAGGTGTTTGTACATGGAACAATCTGGTTTTCTGAGTTGATCTAACACATAAGCTTATATATGAGTTTGTGTGTATGGATTTGCTTACACATGGCAGTGATGTTTTACAAGAACATTGGACTAAGACTTATAAGATCAAGGATTGAATTCTGGCTTTGCCACTTACTACTTTTGGGATGCATTTAACTTTTCTGTCTCTGAATTTTCTTTTCTGTATTTGGGAAATAATTTAAAAAAATACTTCACAGATAGTTGTGAAAAACTACATAAAAATGACTATCTTTTATTCATTTCTTGAAACACATTGATTATTTCTGTTACACATTGAATGCCTTTTAAAACACAAATGTCTCTGAAAGTAGTGACTCAAGATGAGAAAGGTGTATGAAGACAGTCTAAGATCAAGGAGGTCAAATAAATTCCTCCTCCTTGCTTGTAATTAAATTGCAAATATGGGTAAATACATAGAACCTATAAGATTTTCCAAATAGCCATACCCAAAAAACTCTTTGCATGTTTAAACTTGTCAGGAAACTTCAAAGGTTAAATAATTAGTCAGGTTAGTCAGATGGAATTAGTCTGAAAATGATGAGTGTAGGCCTAGAGGCAGACAGGTCTGACCAGCTGAAAGTGTTTTAAACAGATGGAAAGATACAGGTTGGTTTCTAGTACTCTCTGACTGAGCAAGGACTTTGTGTAATATGGAGGTCCCTAGTGTTTTGGAATTGTGACTCCATCACTGAAGGTGTGGGGTGGTCCTGGGAAGACACTCACTTCTATGCCAAGCAGGTCTTGGCATTCCGATGTAAAAGAAGAAGGCATAGTCCTATGTCACCAACCTTGGGAATGTTTTGTCTAGTCTTATGGGAAATTCAAATAATGGAGACTTAATAATTAATGAACAACTGCCAAAGTGTATATTTGAGATCACATTTGCTTTAGTTTTACATATTGACTTATGGTCCTTGAACTTTCAGGAGTTATATACTCTCATATAGTGACATACTTCATCTCATATTTTTCTTCAAACTTGTAGTTCAATAAGTTCTTTATTCTTATAAGTTAAAATAAAAATTGACAACACTCAAAACCTAATCCATAGCTTAAAAGTAATGGTCTGAGAAACAGAGTATTGGATAACTACTATGTCACATCTAGAACTGTCCAGTACTGTAAGCATCTCTATTGAGATTGAAAAAAATAATTTGGAGGAATGGTTCACCATTGCAACCCACAGAGGCAAGCCTGGTCCATTAGAATCACTGAAGGAAGCTTTAAAACTATTAGGGTAGACCCCCACCCTGAAAAGATTCTGACTTAATAGGATTTGGATGAGACTCAGGAATCTTTATTCACTTATTTCACTTAAAATTCTCCCAGGTAATTTTAATACACAATATGTTTTTGGAGAAGTGTTATGAAAGAAAATTTTAGATACTTAGAAATGTTCCTTTGAATTGTATTTGATGTTTCTTTTTTTTTTCCTTTTTTTTGTTTTTTGAGACGGAGTCTTGCTCTGTCGCCAGGCTGGAGTGCAGTGGCGCAATCTTGGCTCACTGCAACCTCCGCTTCCTGGGTTGAAGTAATTCTTCCATCTCAGCCTCCCTAGTAGCTGGGACCACAGGCACGTGCCACCATGCCCGGCTATTTTTTGTAGAGATGGGGTTTCACCATGTTGGCCAGGATGGTCTCAATCTCTTGATCTCGTGATCTGCGCACCTCGGCCTCCCAAAGTGCTGGGATTAGAGGCATGAGCCACCACGCCTGGCCTGATGTTTCTTAAATGGCCCAATGAAGCTTTAAAAAAGTTTTTAGACCAGTTGCTTTAGAATTTAAACTTCCAGATGGCAGTTTTATTTTTCTCATGTACCTGAGAAATCAACCATATTCATTTGTCATAAAATAAATCCATAAACCTCAAAGCAGGGAGCTTGCTTCTGTGCTTCATGTTTATGATTCTGTTTCACCTACAATGCTTCTGATGTGATTATAATCCCTTCAGCAATAGGCAAAGGACTCTGCAGATTTTGAAAGTTGAATTTTACATTCCTTTTTTGGGTAGAGTTTGTTCATGCCTATTACAGTGTAATAACCATCTGTCTGCCGCAGTGGATAAGTACTAGATGCCTCCTGCACTTTCAGCCAAAATATAAATAACATAAATATAACAATAAATATAAATATAAAAATTCTGGCAAAAAGGGGCTTATAAATTCTGTCCTAACTCTCCCCTGAATGCCTAGTTGCTGTCATCCCACTCATGTAGCTGAATGATTATGACGCAGTGAAAACATTGCTGACTTTAGATATGAATTTGAATTTGAGCTTACTTTTCTCATTCATTCATTCAACAAATATCTACTGTCTACCATGTGCCAGAGGCTATTTTTGGGCATAGAGATAAAAAACATGAGACTGTGTCTTCAGATAACTCATAGGCTTGCTTGCAGGACACAGACAAGTAAACAATTATTACCCAGAGTGTAAAGTGTCAGGAGAGATTAAAGCACAAGGCAGGAAGTCTGAAGAGAGAGATGTAACATAAGTTTGGTGTTGGGGATGAACCTGGTTTGGAGGGTGTTGGAACTTTCAGATAGTTCCTGGAGAAGCTTTGATCTTAGTTTAAGTTTTAAAGAAATTTTAAGCTGTAGGAGAGGGAGCATGAGGGTAGTTTAGTCCAAACAAATATGTGTGTGGTATGTTTGAGGAAAGGCAAGTGGCTTGGGATAACTGAAGAAAAGGAATGTGAGAAGAAAAGAGGTAACAAGTGAGGCTGGAGCACTCAGCAAAAGCTGTGTAATTAGAGCCTGTGGACTCCAATACAAAGGCAAAGGAGAGTCATTGACTAGGGCTGACATGGTGAGATTGGCGTTTTAGGTCACCTTGAAGAGGGACATGACTAAGAAGGTGATGGAAGTAACTCAGACTGAGGAGGCAGTGGTGCTGGTGATGGTAGTGAGGAAATGGATTTTAGAGTTGTTTAGGAAGTTACTTTGATTGGACTTTTATGTCTAATTTCATGCACGTGTAAAGGAGAGGTAGGGCTGGTCGCGGTAGCTCATGCCCGTGATCTCAGTGCTTTGGGAGGTTGAGGTGGGCAGATCACTTGAGTTTAGGAGTTTGAGACCAGCCTGACCAAGGTGGTGAAACCCCATCTCTACCAAAAATACAAAAAATAGCCAGGAGCGATAGTGTGCACTGACAGTCCCAGCCACTTAGGAGACGGGGATGGGAGAATCACCTGAACCCAGGAGGTTGAGGCTGCAGTGAGCTGAGACTGTGCCACTGTACTCCAGACTGGGCAATGCGAGTGAGATCCTATCTCAAACTAACTAACTAAATAAATGGGACAGGTAGTAATTTAGGGTGCCTTACAATTTTCTGGCTCAGGAAACGGTGAATAGCAGTGAATAGTGTTGTCCTTCACCAATTTAGGGAGCATAGGAAGAGAAACACTTTTGAGAGAGGGTGTTCTGATTCACTGCTCTTTGAGAGGCCATTTATCAAAGATATACCTAAGTCACTAGAATGCGTGGGTTGAATTCCTTGTACTGTGTTGCTAAAGCAATTTTAACATCAACTCACAATCACCAAAGTAAATGTGTTAATATTTTCAGGTTAGATATGATGTAGCAACAACATAATATGTAAATATGATATGTAGTGAATTGCACATAATGTAATGCATAAAGAAGCTTTTCCCATGCCACTGCTGCCCAGCCATCCTGGGGGTGCATATGACCTTAAGAAGTTGATCTAAAAAGAAATTAGAGAAGAAGATTGTTGCTTGGGTAGCATATAGATACATCTTTCAGCCTGGAAGTCCTCCCAGCAATGCGGATGAATTAGTTTTAAATGCCTATGGAATTAAAGGTTGTCACATGTCCACTGACAGATCTGAACAGATATGCAAGGGCCTGTCCAATTTCTATCAATCTGAGAAGTGTTCTGTGAAGTATCTATGGGGCTGGGCATCAAGATAGCCTGGAAAGTCTGGGATTTTGACCCTTTGTAGAATCACAAGTGGGTGTAAATCATACCAGAGTAAATAACTTTACATATATGACACTGTGCCTTTATCTTAATCAGTGACCCTATCCTAACTTTGCTTCTGGGAGCCAGATTGACTCCTCAGACTATAGGAGACCATTTTTTAGTGCAATCATTGAAGATACGTTGGCTTAGGGAGAGATTCAAGGAGGCAACTGAGAATATAGGTCTAGAGTTCAAGATGGTTGTCTGGGCTGGATATTTAGGGAGACTTTTCTGTGTGTATTGTGAACTTCAAATTGGCTACTTTTGAGATCTCAAACTCATTTTTTTCTCTGTGTTTTTAGTCATAGACCATCATCTACCCAGTGCAATGTTGAGAAGTTCTTTGAAGGGCCATTGCAGTTTTACCATTTTAAGTCCAAATACACTTCAGCTAAGAAGCACCAGTACTTGGATTTGTAATGGCATTTATAGATTTTTATGTTGTATAGGCAATAAGGAAGTTTTCATGTAACTGAAGTGTTTTTGCAAGTGGAGAAAATTAATTATGTAGAAATCAAACCCTTTCAAACATTTAATTACCTTGAAATGCTTATAGAGTTTAAATACAACTTGTTAAACTTTTACTCATGCAGGTCCTATGTTTTGTGCTATATATAATCAGTCAAAAAAATACACAGTAGAATCTTCTAGAACATTGCAATCTATTAAGTAAAAAAGGTAAGACAAACACAGACATGAATATTCCTAATGAAAGGCTATGAAATGTTAGATGTACCAACATAGCTAAGCAAATTGTTATATATTGGCCATTTGATATCAAATATTACTAATGTAATCAGGCAATTCACATGTGGAATCAATCTTACTTTCTAGTCATCAATAGATAGAAGGGGAGTTATTACATTTTTTTGCCCTGATACTATTTCAAAATTTAAATAGATCTATTACAAGTAGTCACAAGGAAAAAGAGCAAAACTAAAACAGAGCAAAAAGCCCAACATCATGTTTTTCCAGTTTAATTCTATCTTTATTCTCACATTCAAATGGGCAAATGATATTGCAAACTTTAAGGTTATCCTGAACTTTAACTAAATTTAAGCTAACAATCAGCAAAATACTTTAAAAAACAAAGAGTTCACACTGTTTAAGAGTTCCCAGCAGATCTCCTCTGTTGCCATTCAGGGTCTACATGTAAAGACTTTTAATGTTTAATTATATCCTGGCAGCTTTGTTGGCAATATGAAGGCTATCATTTCTTTCTCTGTTGTTTTGAGACAGGGTCTCATTCTGTCAACCAGACTAAAGTGCAGTGGTGCAATCATGGCTCACTGCAGCCATGACTTCTCGTGGTCAGGTGATCCTCCCACCTCAGCCTCCTGACTAGCTGGGACTACAGGCATGCCACCATGCCTGGATAACTTTTTTCCTCTTCATTTGTATATGCCTTTGATTCTTGTGTGTGATCAATGGACAAAAGATAAAATTTTGTTTAATTGTACTTTTTAAAGTGGCTAAATCTGCATAGAACCCAGGACTATCGGTCAGGCAGAAGGATTTGGGGGTCGCTGAGGCCAGGAGAAGCTTTTATGAAATTCTTTGGCTGCTTCTTGGCCTAATGAAGTTTATTGACAACAGAACAGGTAAGGGATGAAAGAGGAGTTGAGCTGTGTGCCACCTCCTCTGGGTAAATAATGCTATTTCCTGGTGATATTTTTCACGGGAAAAATGATGTTGCTAAACAATTTGCTTACTTATTCTGTATATAGCCTACTTTTATGAAGAAAGAGGCTAACATGAATCTACCGTTTTTTTGCATTCCTATTATAAGAAACATTCAGCTTATAATATTGAGCTTCACTAAGTGCCTGGAAGTGATTTGCTCAGGTAGTGCCAAGAATATGGTGTTAAACAAAAGAGACAAAGTTTCTGCCCTTATGAAGGTTACAGTTTCCTGAGATTTTAGCCTATGTTCTTGTCATTTATTTGCTTCTCTCCTTTTGTCTTATTTTGTGAACATTGTTGAGATTTAGAAAGTAACAGAGCATATTGATCTCACTTCATTTTTCTTCCTTACTCTTGGGAGACTGCTGCCTGCAAAACCACATTTCATGCAGTGTGCTTAAGGGGCAGAGCCCTATGTGTGGAGTAATGAGATTGTCGAGTGCTCTCTGTGGCAAGTGGTAAATCTGTTTCATTCCTGGATTTAGTACTAGGAAGCCCATTTTTGCTACATGCATAAGCCAAATTCTATGATCAAGACTTTACTAACGATGAAGCTAATATCTTGATCTTCTTTTATCTGTCCTTATAAAAATTTTTGGCATTATTTTACAAACAATCTATAACTTTGGCAGGGAAAATGGATGCTATTTATTGCCTGCCCCCCACCAAAAGAAACATCCCACCAGCTTCTTGTGAATCCATCAGCAATATTGAGAGATAGCTCTAGGTGAGCAAAATGACCTTGACTAGTAAATTTTTAGTTTGATGCTGCTTTTTCAAATTGGGTTTTTGAACTTTGCCACAATATATCTTGTTCTATGTGGCTGCTTCTCACCCCCCAAGATGAAGTTTCTCTCTTCTTGCCCAGGCTGAAGTGCAATGGCATGATCTCGGCTCACCACAACCTCCACCTCCCAGCCTCAAGCGATTCTCCTGCCTCAGCCTCCCAAGTAGCTGAGATTACAGGCATGCACCACCATGCCTGGCTATTTTTTTTTGTATTTTTAGTAGAGCTGGGGTTTCTCCAGGCTGGTCTCGAACTCCCAACCTCAGGTGATCCACCTGCCCCGGTCTCCCAAAGTGCTGGGATTACAGGCATGAGCCATCATGCCCAGCCAGTGTGGCTGCATTTTACAGGTAAGTGTCCATTTTTAACTGTTATAACCCAGGTAGGCAGCTTTAGAATTAAGCACTAGCCATATTAGATTTTTACACTGACAATTCACTGCAACTTAAGATTTTTTTTCCTAAAGCAAGGAGCTCTTTTTACCTGGGAAAAAAGATGTTTTAGAAATAGAGCAGTACTCATGAGACTTTCAGCAAATGATGCATGAGTCTTACCTACTCTTATTGATAGTGTAGTACAGAAAACCCAAAATACTCTAAGAAACTTAAGTGTCGTAAGATTTATATTTGAAATTGCTCTATTTCATTAGAACTAATGTATTGATGCTAGTGATTTCTTGATCTTTATAGAAGTTGTCAGTGGAAGAATTTTTAAAAATTGTTTTATGAATGTTACATAGTTAACACCCATTGATTACAAAATAATGCCATGGATTACAAAAGCATTCCAAATTCAAAAAGGTACAATAGAAAAGAACAACATAAATTTTAGAATTGGTGAAAAATATAGGTGATTTGAAGGTTATTAGAGTGCTAAAATAATTAAGTTCTCAGTTGGGCCTCTAAGAAAATTTGTGGGACAATATAGTGCTAGACCACTGAGAATGCTTCTACCTCCGACATCACACTTAGAGTTATGTTAGAAGTAGGAAGCTACTGCCACCACCATGCTTCCTTTACATACTTAGAAAACTAGAAAATGAACACTGAAATTCTCTTCAAGGAAGATGCACAGTTCCAAATATTTTTGGGCAATGAACACCAGCTAATAGTCATGGAAGATGAATTCTGCCTTATGTTTATTTTTCCAGTTTCACAAGAGTTCATCTAATTGGTGGAACATAATTTGCATCAAGAACTCTTGCTTCAAGGGAGTCTGGTAGATTGTGGTTGCAGCTTCTAACCTCTTTAGTTAGAAGTCTAGAATGGGGTTTGAGTGAGTGAATCCTCAATATTTAGTACCTTAAGCAAAAGTGAGTCTCAGAAGGTGCTGAACAAGTGAGTCTTAGAGTGAAAGTTTTCAGAAGTTAACCTTGAACTACCTAAGTGCATCTACAGGGGCACCAAGAGTGCTTCAGTAGGTCCAGGACAGGTGCTCAGCCTTAGTAAGTGGATGCAGCAGGGGATGGGGGCAGATTATAGAGAAAAGATTGCCTCATGGGTGGCATTATCCACCTCAAGAGTATAAAAGAAGACCAGATTTTGTGAGTAATATGTTCTTTTTTGCAGATCAATCACTTAATGATATAAGCTTCCTATGATAGTCACCTAGGTTTGTTCTTAAGATGTCCCATATTAAGTTTAGGTGACTATCATACGAAAATAAATCCCAACAGTTCACTGTTGAACTTAAAACTCAACAAGATGAAAATAAACAGTTTAAAACGTTTGCCTATTTTGTAATATAATTGTTTATTTTCATCTTATTGAGTTTTAAGTTCACTGTTGAACATATTTGATAGATTTAAACTTGATTTCATTTTTTTGCCCTCATAACTGGTATTAAAAATTAGAATTTCAGAGAGAGATCCAAGATGGCTGACTAGCAGCAGCTCAGGATTGTAGCTCCCAGTGAAAGCGCAGAGAGCGAGTGGATGCCGCACTTTCAGACGAATTTTTTGCCCACAGACAGGGAGATTCCTGGCGGAGGAGCCACACAGGTTGCCAGCATGACTTTTTGGCCGGCGCGGTTATTTTGCCGGCGCCCCAGCACGGCGCTTCTCGATGCGGAGTATACAGGACGGGGTGCCCTTTGAGTCGGGCTCAGCTGGTCCCATCCCCACAAGGAGAACAGCAATTGGAAGCACTGAGGACTGAGAGTTTCACAGCAGGCACAGCTGAACAAGGAAGGTCCAGTTCTGTGGGGAAGGGGCATCTGCCAAAGGAAAACTAAGAAACAGAAAAAACTTCATCACTGGGTGGAGAGATCCAAGATGGCCTATTAACAACAGCTCAGGATTGTAGCTCCCAGTGAAAGCGCAGAGAGCAAGTGGATGCCACAATTTCAGACGAATTTCTGTTGCCCACAAACTCGGAGATACACAGCGGAGGAGCCACACGGGTCACCATCGAGACTTTTTTGGCCAGCGCAGCTGTTTTGCCAGTGCCCCAGCGCAGCGCAACACTTCTCAGTGCGGAGTATACAGGAATGGGTGCCTTTTGAGTAGGGCTCGGCTGGTCCCATCCCCACAAGGAGAACAGCAATTGGAAGCACTGAGGACTGAGAGTTTCACAATAAGCACAGCTGAACCCGGGAAGGCCTAGCTCTGTGGGGAAGGGGCGTCTGCAGAAGGAAAACTAAGAAACAGAAAAAACTTAATCACCAAAAAGCCAGACGTCCACTAAGGCACAATCTGAAAGTCGGCAATTACAAAGACGACAGGTGTATAAATCCACAAAAATGGGAAGAAACCAGTGCAAAAAGGCTGAGAACACCCGAAACCAGAATGCCTCTCCTCCTACAGGGGATTGCAGCTCCTCATCAGCAAAAGAACAAGGACTGATGGAGAATGAGTGCAATGAACTGACAGAATCAGGCTTCAGAAGGTGGATAATAAGAAACTTCTGTGAGTTAAAAGAACATGTACTAACCCAATGCAAAGAAACTAAGAACGTTGAAAGAAGATTTAACGAAATGCTAACGAGAATGGACACCTTATAGAGGAATATAAATGAATTGATGGAGCTGAAAAACACAATATGAGAACTTCACGAAGCATGCACAAGTTTCAACAGTCAAATTGACCAAGCAGAAGAAAGGATATCAGAGGTCGAAGATCAACTCAATGAAATAAAACAAGAAGGCAAAATTAAAGAAAAAAGGGTAAAAAGGAATGAATGAAGTCTCCAAGAAATATGGGACTATGTGAAAAGACCTAATCTACGTTTGATAGCTGTACCTGAATGTGACGAAGAAAATGAATCCAAGCTGGAAAATACTCTTCAGGATATTGTCCAGGAAAACTTCACCAACCTGGCAAAGCAGGCCAATATTCAAGTCCAGGAAATACAGAGAACACCACAAAGATATTCCTCAAGAAGAGCAACCCCAAGGCACATAATTGTCAGATTCACCAGGGTTGAAATGAAGGAGAAAATGCTAAGGGCAGCCAGAGAGAAAGGTTGGGTTATCCACAAAGAGAAGCCCATCAGACTCACAGCGGATCTCTCAGCCGAAATCCTACAAGCCAGAAGAGAGTGGGGGCCAATATTCAACATCCTTAAAGAAAAGAACTTTCAACCCAGAATTTCATATCCAGCCAAACTAAGCTTCATAAGTGAAGGAGAAATAAAATCCTTTACGAACAAGCAATTACTCAGAGATTTCATCACCACCAGGCCTGCCTTACAAGAGCTCCTGAAAGAAGCACTAAACATAGGAACAACCAGTACCAGCCACTCCAAAAGCATACCAAATGGTAAAGAGCATTGACACAATGAACAAACTGCATCAACTAACGGGCAAAACAGCCAGCTAGTATCAAAATGGCAGGATCAAATTCACACATAACAATATTAACCCTAAATATAAATGGGCTAAATGCCCCAATCAAAAGACACAGACTGGCAAATTGGATAAAAAGCCAAAACCCATCTGTGTGCTGTATCCAGGAAACATATCTCACATGCAAGGATACACATAGGCTCAAAATAAAGGGATGGAGCAAGATTTACCAAGCATATATCAGTTTGACGTTGCTCATAAAACTCAAAATAGAGCTACCATACAATCCAGCAATCCTATTGATATGTATATATATACCCCCCTCCAAAAAAATGAAATCAGCATATCTGAGATGTCTGCACTCCCATGTTTGTTGCAGGTCTGTTTTCAGTAGCCAAGATATGGAAGCAACCTCTGTGTCCATCAACATGTGACTGGAAAAAGCAAATGTGATCCTTATACAAAATGGAGTATTAGTTGTAAAAAATGAGATTATGTCATTTGCAACAACATAGATGGACCTGGAAGTCATTATGTTAAATGAAATAGGCCAGGCATAGAAAGACAAACATTGCATATTTTCACTTATTAGGGGGGCTAAAAATCAAAACAATTGAACTCATGGAGATAGAGAAGAAAAGGATGGCTACCAAAGGCTGGAAGGGTGAGCAGGAGGTGGGGATGGTTAATTGGTACAAAAAATATATTACAGTTTGAAAGAATGAATACAGCCTAGTATTTGATAGCATAACAAGGGGACTATAGTCAATAGTGATTTAATTGTACATTTGAGAATAACTGAAAATGTGCCACATCTACACCATGGAATACTATGCAGCCATAAAAAAACAATAAATTCATGTCCTTCATAGGGACATGGATAAATCTGGAAACCATCATTCTCAGCAAACTGACACAAAAACAGAAAGCCAAACACCGCATGTTATCACTCATAGGCAGGTGTTGAACAATTAGAACACGTGGACACAGGGAGGGGAGCATCACACACTGCTGTCAGTTGTGGGGGGCTAGGGGAGGGACAGTTGGAGGTGGGGAAGGATAATGAGCGGAGAAATACCAGATATAGGTGATGGGGGGATGAAAGCAGTAAACCACCTTGCCACGTGTGTACCTATGCAACAATCCTGCATGATCTGCACATGTACCCCAGAACCTAAAGTACAATAAAAAAAATTTTTAAAAAAAGAATAACTAAAAGAGTATGACTGGATTATTTACAACACAAAGGATAAGTGCTTAATGCGATGGATACACAATCTTCCACGATGTAACTATTTTGCATTGTATGCCTGTACCAAAATATCTCGTTTCCCATAAATATATATACCTACTATGTACCCACAAAAACTAAAAAAAATTTAAATGTTTTAAAGAATGGATAAGAGTATAACCTACCAAATGAGCACCAAAGTTTCTATGCATTAAACAAGAAAATCTTGTTGTATCCTAGATCATATATTGAAGTTCGCGCAAAACCATTGCTCTCTAGAGAAGAATTAGAGACAGAATATTTAAAGAAACAACACAAGAAAGCAACACCAGAAACTGCTGCAACATCCTCAAGTCATCTAAGAAGCTCCAGAGCTTTTTTCAATATGGCTCTAACAGTGTGTCATTAGAATGCTTCAAAATTCTCACACTTGGTCAGACTACTCAGTTCTTCAACATGACAATTTACTATTTTTAGGATTTTTTTATACCAATGTTCTACTCCTACTTGGCATGATACCTAAAGGGAACTATTTCTAAACTGAACACATATGACAACCCTGATCTTATATTTGACACCTGTGTAAGATTACTGCTTCTCTGACTGATCAAACAGCAAATCTCCTATATGATTTCTGCTTCCTCCTCTAGTAAGAAACCAACATTATTGAATTTAGTATTTTTCCTCAACAATATATCTTAAGTTTTTAAGTGGTTAATAAAAATTCACTTCCAATGTATTTGACTTTATTGTCTACAGTTTGAATTTGCAAGCTAGCAATGGCAAGAAGAATGATAAAATACAAAAGGAAACAAATTTTCCTTTTTCTTTGGCATTTCTATTTCTATTGACTCTCCTTGGTATAATGAACTGGGATACAAACATCACATAATTATAGAGAATACTACGAATACATTTACAATATATTTGAAAACTAACTTATGCTAGTTTAATAAAGTCAAATATTTGGCCTAGAAATGTATTTTCAGATGTTTAAATTTTATCTGTTTTTTCATGGAATCCTTTTGGTTTTGACATCTAACATGATAATTTAGAATATGGCATAATTTTATTTTTTAAAGCATAGTGCTACAAATTATTAATATTAAAAACATATTTAAATATCTCTTTGATTTCTATCCTAAAATAATAATCCTTGTTAGGTGTATGCCGTTTTTAACCATGAAAATTTTACCAACCTGTGTGTCCTTCAACTTTTGTAGTTCATTCTCCAGCACCAACTTCTCTTCTAATAACAACTTAAAATCACGTTGCATCTGTTTGTATTCCTAAAAACAAATAATTTTAGTAATAATGAAGAGTAAAACTCTCAATATAGAAAGATTATTTAGATACTTAATTATTAAGGTAAGAAAGTCTTCATTAACTCATGACAATAACAAAACATTGGTATTAGTCTGTACAGTGAAACAATAATTGAAGCTGAAAGACATAAAGATCTCTAAGTGTCAAGGACTGGAACTATTCAGATGACTGTAGGATATTATAGTTTAGTATTTCAGAAGTGAAGTATTTCTGAGTGATAATGAGAGTAAAATGAGCAAAATAGACAAGGCTTTCCAGTTCACATATGCATAGAAATCTCTTAAATAAACTACGTAAGCACTGGATCTTTATATAGGATTATGTATCCTGACAATTTCAAGAGTCTGTTAAGAACTCAAGGACAAAGCATAATTTCAAATTGAGAGAACTATACTTACAGCATCTAACAAAACTTGATCATTTACAGCTCTGAAAAATAAACCAAAAAATTTATATTCATAATTGTACATTTATGTTTTAATTTATGTAATACATTTACACATTTTCTTTGTAAAGATTTTAATACAAATGAAGTTTAAAGGACACTTTGATTACCACTCCAAAAATTTAATGCTCTCCTTAGAAATATTATTGGATTGCTGTTACCTTTCCAGGACTTGTTCTACACATTTACACAATATGGCATGTACCTTTTCCATTCTGTAATTTTTATTAGTGGGTTGGATTTCAGTTTTCTTTTTCACATAAATGACATTACTGTATGTATTGTTCTCAACTTATTTTTTCACTTAACATCATGTCTGAGATTTATTCATATCCATAAACATACATCATTCTCAGTCCTTTTAAGTGCTAATTATTATTCCATAGCAGGAGTTGGCGAACATTTTTTGTAAAGAACAAGACAGTAGGTATTTTAGATTCTGCAAGCCTGATGGTCTCTATCACTATTACTCAATGAGTGTGGCTGTATTCCAATTCAACTTTATTTATAAAAATAAGTTGCAGGTTAGGTTTAACATTGTTCGACAGTTTGCTGACACAGTTTGGTGACATTGTTCCATAGTATGGATAAACCATATATTATTTTCAGCAAAATAATCTATGGTTATTTGGGCCACAGTTTGCTAACATTGTTCCATAGTATGGATAAACCGTAGATTATTTTTGACAAGAGTTATTCATTTAATAAACCAGAATTTATAACAGCTTTATTAAGGTATAATTAATATATCACACAATGAAGAGTTGTTCATTTAATATATCAGAATTATAACAGCTTTATTAAGGTATATTTAATATATCACACAATGCACATTTTAAAGTATACAATTCAATGTCTTTTAGTATATTTACCAACGTAAGCAACTGTCAACACTATCTAATCTGACAACATTTTATTTACCCCACAAAGGAACCCCAGACCCATTAGTAGTCGCTCCCAATTTCTCTTTGCAAATGCCCAGCCAGTAATCTACTTTCTCTAGATTTGCCTATTCTGGATATTTGATATAAATAGAAGCATACAGTATGTGGTCTTTTGAGACTGGCTTCTTACACTTAGCAATATGTTTTCAAGGTTCTTCCCTACTGTAGCACATGTTACTACTTTGTTCCTTTTTATTGCCAAATAACATTCCATTATATGGATATGTCACATTTTATCCATCTCTTTAGGGACATTTTGTTTGTTTCCACTTTTCTGCCATTGTGAATAATGCTATTATGAACATTTATTACAAGTTTTGGTATGAACATGTGTTTTCGTTTATCTCATGTATAAACCCAGAAACAGAATTTCTGAATCATATGCAGAGTCTCTATTTAATTTTTTGAGGAACTGACAAACTGTTTTCTAAAGCAGATACATAATTTAAATTCTCATGAGTTATATATGAGGGTCCCAACTTCTTTACATACTTGCCAACAAATCCTTGCCTTGTCTGTTTGATTATAGCCATCCTAGTGGGTGCAAAGTGGTATATCATTGTAGTTTTGATTTGCAATTAAAACTAGTGATGGCCAGGCCCAGTGGCTCATGCCTTTAAGCCCAGCACTTTGGGAGACAGACAGGAGGATCATCTGAGGTCAGGAGTTTGAGACCAGCATGGCCAACATGGTGAAACCCCATCTCTACTAAAAATACAAAAATTAGTCGGGCGTGGTGGCAAGTGCCTGTAGTCCATTACTTGGGAGGCTGAGGCACAAGAATTACTTGAACTCGGGGGGCGGAGGTTGCAGTGAGCCTGAGATCACATCACTACACTCCAGCCTGGATGACAGATCAAGACTCTGTCTCAAAAAACAAAAAACAAGACAAACTAGTAAGTACCAACGTTAAGTATCTTTTCATGTGCTTATTGAGCATTTCTATACCTTCTTTGGGAAAATATCTATTCAGATCCTTTGCCTATTTTTAATTGAATTATTTACCTTTTTATTATTGAGATATAAGAGTTCTTTATATATTCTGTGAAGTACCTTAGCAGATATATGATTTGTAAATATTTTTCACATTTCATGAGTGGTTTTTTTCATGTTTTTTATAGCCTTACTTGCAGCACAAAAGTTTTTAATTTTGATAAAGTTTATCAACTTTTTTCTTTTGTTGATTGTACTTCCGATGTCATATCTAAGAAACAACTGCCTAACCCAATGTCACAAAAATTCACTCCTATGTTTCTTCTAAAATGCCTATAGTTTTAGCTCTTAAATTTAGTTGTTAGACATTTTTGACTTAACTTTAGTGCATGACAAAAATAAACAATCCAGCTTTATTCTTTTGCATATGGATAACCCACTTGCCCAAGTACCATTTATTAAAAAGACTTTTCTTTCCCACATTGAATCATCTTACCTTAAAAATCAATTGTTCATAAATGTAAGGGTTTATTTGTGGACTTTCTATTCTATTCCATTGCTCTATATGTCTAACCTTATGCCAGTAATACATTGCCTTGGTTACTGTAGCTTTCTACTAAGTTTTAAAATCAGTTAAGTGTGAGTGTTCTAACTTTGTTCTTAAGGTTTCTTTGGCTGTTCTAGCTTCCTTGCGCTTCCACATGACTTTTAGAATCAGCTCCTCAATTCTTACAAAATGTCAGCTGGAATTCTGGTAGTAATTACAGTGAATCTATAGGACAATTAGGGAAGTACTGCTACCTTAAAATTATTAAAGCCAGGTGTGGTGGCTCACGCCTGTAATTGCAGAACTTTGGGAGGCCAAGGCAAGAGGAACACTTGAAGCCAGGAGTTCAAGAGCAGCCTAGGCAACATAGCAAGACCCTGTCCCTACCAAAAAAAAAAAAAAAATTTAATTGCCAGGCATGGTGGTGCATGCCTGTAGTCCTAGCTGCTTAGAAGGCTGAGGTAGGAAGATGCCTCGGGCCTAGGAGTTAGCAGCTAAAGTGAGCTATGATCACATCACTGCATTTCAGCCTGGGTGACAGAGTGAGACCCTATCTCTAAAAAATAAAAAATATTAAGTTTATCTATGAACATGAGATATCTATCCATTTATTTAGGTGTTCTTTAAGTTCTTTCAATGATGTTTTGTAGTTTCAGTGCCCAAGTCTTCCATTTCTTTTTTTAAATTCAGTCACAATCTCTTTGATGCTATTATAAATGGAATTGTTTTCTTTATTTCACTTTTGAAATGCTCATTGCTAGTGTGTTCATTTCCTAGAGCTGTAGTAATAAAGTACCACAATATGGGTGATTTAAGGCAACAAGAATTTATTTTCTCACAGCCTGGAGACTTGAAATACAAAATTAAAGTGTTGACACAGCACGTTCCCTCTGAAACATCTAGGAAAGGAATCTACCATGCCTATTCTAATCACTGGTAGTCTCTGGCATTCTTTGGATTGAGGCAGAATAAATTCAATCTCTGCCTCCATCTTTACATAAGCAGTCTTTCCTCCATGTTTATCTGTCTTCTCCAATTCCTATAAAGACATTAGTCATATTGGATTAAGGGCACAACCTACCCCAGTATGACCTCATCTCAACTAATGAAATCGGCAATAATCCTGTTTCCAAATAAGGTCAACCTGAGGTAGCAGGGGTGAGAACTTCAACACATCTTTTGAGCGGATACAATTCAACCCATAACAGCTAGTCTATAGAAATTTGTTCATTTTTGTTTCTTCATCTTGTATATTGCAGCCTTGATGAATTCATTTATGACTTCCAATAGGTTTTAGAAGAACTCAGGATGTTTTTAAATCTAAAATTATGTCATTTGCGAATAGAGGTAGTTTTACTTCTTCCTCACCAATGGAGACACTTTTTTCTCCTTTTCTTCCATAACTGCCCTTGCAAGAACCTCCACTATAATGATGAATAGAAGTGAATGCCTTGTCTTGTTCCTGAGCATAGGGAGAAATTATACATCCTTCACCACTGAGTATGATGTTGACTATGGGTTTTGTAAATGGCCTTCATCAGGTTTAGGAAGTTTCTTTCTATTCCTAGTTTATAGAATTTTTGTATCATGAAAAGATGCATTTACTGAATTTTGTCAAGTGCATTTACTGAATCTAGTGAGCTGATGTGATTTTCTTTTATTCAATCAATATTATACATTATATAAATTGATACCTGCATTTTAAATCAACCTTGCATTTCTGAGATAAATCTCACATGTTCATCATATATAACCTTTTTTATATGTTGTTGGATTCAATTTGCTAGTATTTTGGTGAGGATTTTTGTATTCACATTCATAACACATTTTATCTGTAGACTTATTTTCTTGTGATTGTCTAATTTCGGTATCAGAGTAACACTAATCTCACAGAATGAATTGAGAAGTGTGAAATCTTCTATTTTTTTGAAGAGTTTGTAAAGGGCTAGTATTAACTCTTCTTTAAATATCTGATAGAATTAAAAAGTGAAGTCATCTGACCTAAGCATTTCTTAATCGGAAATATGTTAATTACTAATCAAATCTTTTCACTACTTATTAAGTCCAGTCATATGTTCTTGTTCTTCTTGATTCAGTTTAGTTTCAGTCTTTCTAGAAATATATATCATCTAAGTTATCTAATTTGTTGTCATATAGTTATTCATAGTATTCCCTTATCATTCATTTACCATAGATTATTGAGCCATACTCCCACTAACAAAAACTGGTTCTTTCTAGTTCTGCTACTATCACACTGATGCAAAAAAAAAAAATCTTTTTATACGCTTTCTTGAGCATATTGTACTTCTTTCTCTAAGTCAGATAAAAAGAGATTTGCTATATAATATAGCATACACCTTTGTTATGGCTAAACTGTGCTAAACTGTCCTTGAAAGTGGGAAATTTCTGTTGCACTAGCATTCATACTAGAGTATTCATTCCACCAGCAAAAGCAGTTCTAAGTGGGAAGTTTATAGCAGTAGATGTCTACTTTAAAAAAAAAAGAGTAATCACAAATAAATAACATAATGTGATATATCAAAGAACCAGAAAAATAACAAATAACAAAAGCCAATAGTTTAATAGAAGGCAGAAAATTACAAAGAGCAGAAATAAATCATATAGAGACTAGAAATACAATAGAAAAGGTTAACAAAACTAAGAGTTTTCTGAAAAGATTAGAATCAGCATATGTTAAGCTGGACTAAGAAGAAAGAGAGAGAAGGCCCAAATAACCTCAGAAAAGAAAAATGAGACATTATAACTGACACCATAGAAATAAAAAGATAATAAGAAACTACCACACAAAATTACATTTCAACAGACTGGACAACCTAGAAGAAAATGAGTAAATTCCTAGAAATATACAACCTACCAAGACTGAAGAAACAGAAAATCTGAAGAGACCAATAATGACCAAGGAGAGTCAATGAGTAATAAAAAAAAAATCTATCAAAGAAAAGCCCAAGACCTCATGGCTTCATGGTTAACTTCTACCAAATATTTAAAGAAGAACTAATACAATCCTCAAACTCTTCCAAAATCTTGAAGAGGAAGAAATACTTCCAAACTATTTTACGAGTCAGCATCAATCACCCTGATAACAAAGTCAGACATGAACATCAAAGAAAATTACAGGCCAATATCCCTGATAAATCTAGGTGTAAAAATCTTCAACCCAATACTAGCAAAACAAATTTCACAGTACATTAAAAGTATCATTCACCATGATCAAGTAAAATTTATCCCTGGAGTGCAAGGATGATGCAGCAAACCAATAAATGTCATGCATCATAGTAGCAGAATGAAAGACAAAACCATATGATCATCTCATAAGATGCAGCAAAAGCATCTGACAAAATTCAACATCCTTTCATAATAAAACCCGTCAATAAATAGGTATAGAAGGAGTGTACCTTAATATAATAAAACCCATATATCATCACCTCATACCTAACATTATTACACTCAACGGTGAAAAGCTTAAAGTTTTTCCTCTAAGATCACAAACAAGGATACCCACTCTCACCACTTCTATTCAACATAGTACTAGAAATCCAAGCCAGGGCAATTAGTCAAGAAAAAATAAAAGTATCAAAATAGAAAAAGAAGAAGTAAAATCATATTTGTTTCCAGATGATGTACTCTCATATATAGAAAGCTCTAAGGATGCTCCCCAAAAACTTGCAGAACAAATGAATTCAGTATAGTTTCAGGATACAAAAACCAATATACAAAAATCAGTAGTGTTTCTATAAACTAATAACAAATTATCTAGAAAAGAAATCAAGAAAACAATTCCATTTATAATAGCACGAAAAGAAATAAAATACTTGGGAATACACTTAACCAAAGAAGGGAGAGATCTGTTACACTGAAAACTATAAGATGTTGATGAAATAAATTGAAGGACACACAAAGAAATGGAAAGAATTGAATTCAAACAATATTGTTAAAATGTTCATGCTACCCAAAATAACCTACAGGTTTAATGTAATCCCTATGAAAATTCCAATGACATTTTTCACAGAAATAAAAATAGATTCTAAAATTCATATTGGACCACAAAAGACCCTGAGTAGTCAAAGCAATCATGAGCAAAAATGAACAAAGGTGGAGGCAGCACTTTATCACAAAATCTACTACACAAAGCTACAGTAATCAAAACTACATGACCCTCGTGTCAGAACTGAATAGAGATCCCAGAAATAAATTCACATATATGGCTAACTGATCTTTAACAAATGCACAAAAACATACAATTAGGAAAAGAATGTCTCTTCAATAAATGATATTGGAGAGACTGCAGAAGAAAGAAATCAGGTCCTTATCTCACCCCATGTATAAAAATAGACCCAAAATGCATAAGAAACTTAAATGTAAGACCTGAAACTGTAAAATTACTTAACAAAAACATATGGGAAAACTTCTTGATATTGGTCTTGGAAAATATTTTTTGGATATGACCCCAAAAGCACAGGTAACAAAAGCAAAAATGGACAAATGGAACTGCATCAAGCTAAATAGTTTCTGCACAGCAAAGGAAACAATCAATGGAATGAAGATACAACCTATGGAATGGGAGAAAATATCTGTGAACCATATATCTGATAAGAGTTTAACATCCAAGATATAAAAGAAACTCAACTCAATTGCAAGAAAACAAATAACCCCATTTAAAAATGGGCAAATGGCTTGAGATTTCTCAAAAAATAAGACATATAAATGGTCAACAGGTATATGAAAAAAAAATGTTCAACATCACTAATCATCAAGGAAAAGCAAGTTTAAACCACCATGTAATACTACCTCACATCTGTTACCAAAAAACAAATGGCTATTACCTATCTATCTATCTATCTATCTATCTATCTATCTATCTATCTGTACTGGCAATAATGTGGAGAAAAGGGAACTCTTATACACTGTTAGTGAGAATGTAAATTAGTACAGCTTTATGGAAAACAGTATGGAGATTCTTCAAAAAAATAAAAACAGAACTACCATATGACCAAGCAATTCCACTTCTGAGTATACATCTAAAGAAAATAAATGTAAAAATAGATAAAGAACATGTGGAAGAGATATATATATACAAACACATATATACATATACATATACACATATATACATATACACATATATATGTAAAATATTATTCAGCCTGAAAAAAGAAGGAAATACTGTCATCTGCAACAACATGGATGAACCTGAAGGGCATTATGCCAAGAAGTCAGGTACAGAAAGACAATAACTGCATGATCTCACTTATATATAGAACCCCAAAAAGTCAAACTCATGGAAATGGAAAACAGAATGCTGGTTACCAGAGGCTGTGGTTGGTGAAAATGGGGAGATGCTGGTCAAAGGGCATAAAATTTCAGCTAGACAGGGGGAAAATTTCTAAGAGAATAATTTTTAAGTGTTCTCACCAGAAAAAAGAAAGATATGTATGTGAGGATATTGGGTCTGTTACACAGCTTGATTTAGCCATTCCACACTGCATGCATATATCAAAACATCACATTTTATACCATAAATTTTCTCAATAAAAAATAAAACATTTATTTTAAAAAGCAATTATATGAGTTTACAGGTGAAAAAAATATTCACAAATTACATTTTGTATCATTGTATAACTTTTAATTTTTTAATTATGGAAAAATACATACAATATAAAATTTACTATCTTAACCATTTTAAGTGTATAGTTCAGCAGTATTAGGCACCGTTACATTATTTTACAACCAATCTCCAGAACTCTTCTCATCATGTAAAATGGAAGCTTTGTGTGCATCAAACAATAACTCCCCATTTTCCCCCTCCTAAACCCCCAGCAACCATCATTCTATCTTCTGTGTCTATGAATTTAACACTACTCTAGATACCTCATGCAAGGGGAATAATTGCATTTATCTTTTTGTGACTGGCTTATTACACTTAGCAGAATGTCCTCAGGGTTCATTCATGTTGTAGTATGTATCAGAATTTCCTTTCTTGTTAAGACTCAATAATAATTTCATTGTATGTATATACCACATTTTGTTTATCAACTTATTCATTGTTGCACAAGTGGGTGGCTTCCATCTTTTGGCTGTTGTGAATAATTCTGCAAAGAATGGGTGTCAAATATCCCTTTAACACTCTGCTTTCAATGTGGGGGTATATATACCCAGAAGTGGAATTGCTGGATCATATGGTAATTCTGTTTTTAATTTTTTTAGGAACCAACATACAGTTTTTTGTAGCATATATTTTACATTTCATTTTACATTCTCTATAATTTTCCATGTAAAAATTATGCATATATAAAATCACAAAAATTGATACAAGAAATTCCAAATTTGTTGACAGAGGTGTTATTTTCTTTATGTTTCAATATTTCTGCAATAAATATGTACTAACTTTCATAAACATGTTATATATGGAAAAATACAATTTTATCTGTTAATTATTTTAAATAGAAAAATAATAAAATACAAAAAAACAGCTTACCTCTCCAACATATTTGCCTGGTTTTCAAATACTTTCAACATGGCATTAAATCGAGTAGTCATTGAATGATCAGTTTCTATTATTCAAAAAATCAAAAATGTTAAAGGTTTTATAAATGGCTGGAATTATAGCTCTGTGCTAAATATAACTGCTATAGATGTGAAAGCTAAACAAACATAGAGAGGGGCTAGCAGGGCTACATGAGTATTAACAGAACGCTTATGAAGAGAATAGCTACCATTTTATTAAATATCTATTATGTGCAAATCACCATGGTATATTGCATTCTCTTATTCTTAAAATAATTTAAAAAATAAGATACTGTCATAATTTTCAAATAAAAAAGTTCAGGCTCATAGAAGTTACATAACTTGATCAATACTATATATATAGTGAAAGATAAAACTGAATTAATGTCCAATATATGTGACCTTCTAATGACATGGCATATCAGAGGAACTCTAGGATGCTAAGAGAGAACTGCTTTAGTTGCTGTTGCTAAGTCAATAAGGTTTACGGGAAGGAGCCAGCTAACCTACTAAGTTTTACAACTGCATCAAAGAACTCAAAAGAGAACCTAAGATGCTACTTTTTTAAAAGAGAATCAACATAAGAATCCATAATAATCAATGAACTATTAGGATAATACCACGACTCCTCAATCTTATGACATAAAAAGCATATGACAGAAGACAGTCCCTGCATTAAGTTGTCTGTCAGAAAAACAAGATATGAAACAAAGAAAATGTTTAAAAACATAGTAACATACAACAGTTTCTAAATATTCACTATATTTTTTCTATTTCACATGTCAAGAGTGGCATAGAACAATAAATATTTAGGAGCTGAGAAGAGAAAGTAGAAAGATATAAAGAAGCTAAGCCTTAAAGAATGGATAGAGCTTCATTAAAAAGAAAAAATAAAAAGTAAACATCTTAAGCAAAGGCAAGAAAAGTAGAAATGTGTAAAATATCCAGGGTACCAAATATATCAAGTATAACTAAGAAACCAATTCAAACAGAGGCTTTACTTTGAGAGAGTCAATATTCCTCAAAGATTCAAATAGGATATTGGGAGAAGCCAGTTTCATAAGAATTAAATTTATAATTTTTTGTAGGTAGGGGAGAGTAATTTAAAATGCTTACATAAAAAGTCACAGTTAATAATGAAACAAGAATTTAAGAGTAATCTGATCGTAGCAAATGATATAATTTTAAATTCTGTCCTAAATATGGTAAAGATCTACAAGGAACACCAAACATTATTCCACCTACAATTTGAAAATTCAGCCCCTAGAAAGAAGAAAAAGACACTACAAAACATTCCTAGGGGGGGGAAAGGAAGAACACAATATGACATTAGCAAGATGGGAAAGTAGGAGATATCAGTCTTCATTTTCCCACAAAAAAACAACCACTAGACAGCTATCCATGGATGAAAATGGCCCTGTTAGGGCTCAAAGTCTCAAAGAAGCTGCAGCAAGATAGTAAAGCAAAAAAATGTAGAATAACCACACAGACAGGATAGCTGAGGAGATCAGCATACCAGACACATCTGGAGACAGGAAAGAATGAGGAAGAGTGCAGAAACTATCACTATCAGCCATGCAACAGGTGCCACTATGGTTCCCAGCAGTCTGCTCTACAGTGAACACTGACAGCTCTCACCACTGAGGTAACTAACAACCACTGCCACCATGAAACCCCCAGATAAGAGAAATGTTGCTCTATCCACCACCAAGAAGAAGCCACTATTGTGCCAAGCCAGGACTAGGGCCGCCATGCCCCAGATCCATGTGTGACCCAGACCACAGAGTCACAATCTTTCCATATGTACCCAGGCTTCAGCATTGGCTAGAAGGCTGCATCATGCACACCCATGCCTCAGACACCAGAGCCACTTTCACTAGGGGCTAGCCCCTCCCAAGGCCCTAGAGCCATGCTCACTCTGCACCAGCCTGTGCAATGAACCCTAGCTCTGCCATTCCTCTATGAGTCCTATGTTTCAGGTATCTGAGCTACTGCCACAGTAAGCTAAACCACAGCCCAATCCTGGAACCACTGTTGTTCTGCATGTGTTCACACTCCAGTCCACATCTCTGAGGCTGCACCATGCACATGTATAATATAGTCACCAGAGCCACTGGCTTCACATGCTAGCCTTGCCCAGGACCCTGAAGCTGCAGACTCTCAGTACACATGTGTGCTGCAACCTCAGCTCTGATGTAACCCTTTGAGACTCTGACTGCAGATGCATCAGACATCAGAGCTACCACCACAACAAGCTAGCCCACACCCAAGGCCCCAGAGCAACCCCAGCTCTCCATCTGCGACTACATTCCAGAATGTGGCTCTGCAGCAACTCAACAAGTGCCTGCATCCTAGACACCTGAACCATCAATGCAGCAGGCATATCCATATAACAGTTCTCACAGCAGCAATAGACTGGCACACACCAGCATCTGGGCCCCAGAGCCACTGTCAGTTCACACATGCTCGTGCTCCCAGATCCAAGCTGCTTGACCACTCCACAGGTACCATACATCAGACATTAGTACCACTGTCACTATAAGCACACCCACAAACCAGATCCAGCACCAAGGGATGTCACCTCTGCCACAACTTCCCTTAGGGAAGTAAATGAGATCAGAAGACTTCTGTCAGGCTTTGCCACTATTGCAGATACCTACCGCCTTGGCCACTGTACACCACTGAAATCTTTACCCACATCAACCACAGCTGAAAAAGCTACATGGACACTAAACTGCCACATCCTCACTGGATCCTAAATTGCCACACCCCACCCAGCTAGTGTACTCAAAACCACCCACAGGTGAAGATCTTTTCATACAAAACCAGTCCATAAAGTCTGGAAGCAGTGGCGCTATTAAAATCTGCCAAAAAAGAAATTAAAATAATTATCTTAAGGAAGCTCAGTAATCTATAAGAAAACACTGATGGACAACTTAATAAAAATAAGGAAAACAATACACAAACAAAATGAGAGGTTTGGAGAGAGATCCAAGATGGCTGATTAACAACAGCTCAGGATTGAAGGTCCCAGTGAAAGCGCAGAGAGCGAGTGGACG
>CAUYLG010024859.1:0-11814 GCA_963573385.1 Cacajao melanocephalus
CTCCTTCATTTCAACCCTGGTGAATCTGACGATGATGTGCCTTGGGGTTGCTCTTCTTGAGGAATATCTTTGTGGTGTTCTCTGTATTTCCTGGACTTGAATATTGGCCTGCCTTGCTAGGTTGGGGACGTTTTCCTGGATAATACCCTGAAGAGTATTTTCCAGCTTGGATTCATTCTCTTCATCACATTCAGGTACACCTATGAAACGTAGATTAGGTCTTTTCACATAGTCCCATATTTCTTGGAGACTTTGTCCATTCCTTTTTACCCTTTTTTCTCTATTCTTGCCTTCACATTTTATTTCATTGAACTGATCTTCAACCTCTGATATCCCTTCCTCTGCTTGGTCAATTCGGCTGTTGAAACTTGTGCATGCTTCACGAAGTTCTCGTGTTGTGTTTTCAGCTCCAACAATTCACTTATATTCCTCTCTAAGTTGTTTATTCTCATTAGCATTTCATCAATTCTTTTTTCAAGGTTCTTAGTTTCTTTGCGTTGGGTTAGTACATGTTCTTTTAGCTCACAGAAGTTTCTTATTACCCACCTTCTGAAGCCTGATTCTGTCAATTCATCACATTCATTCTCCATCCAGCCTTGTTCCCTTGCTGGTGAGGAGTTGTGATCCCTTGTAGGAGGAGATGCATTCTGGTTTCTGGTGTTTTCATCCTTTTTGTGCTGGTTTCTTCCCATCGTTCTGTATTTACCCACCTATAATCTTTGTAGTTGGTGACTTTTAGATTAGGTCTCTGAGGGGACGTCAAGTTTGTTGATGATGAAGTAATTTATGTTTCTTAGTTTTCCTTCTACCAGTCAGGCCCCTCTGCTGTAGGACTGCTGAGGTCCACTCCAGGCCCTGCTTGCATGGGGATCACCTGCAGGGGCTGCAGAACAGTAAGGGTTGCTGCCAGTTTCTTCTTCTGCTATCTTTGTCCCCTCTGTGCTTTTGCTGGGAGCTGCAATAATGAGCTGCTCCTAATCGACCATCTTGGATCCATCCACCCGGAAGAGTTTTAAATATGGGGAGTGTACATTGGAGGTGAAAAGCAGGAATAGGGGTGGTAAGGGTATTGCTATTTCCCTTATAATCCTTACATACCTTAAAAATATTATTGAATAGATTTAATAAAAATGTTTTTAAAGCAAAGTAGGTAGATTTAGAATCTGGTTACATGCCGTATCTCTCATCACGTTGTTTCCATGTACACTCTTGATTGCTTTTAGTGCCCTGGACAAGATCATCTGTTAACCATATCCTCTTACTGGGTCTCCTCTGGGGTGACTGGTTTCACTAGCACCATTCGTTGCAAAGGTTTATGGGTGTATGCACAGGCGAGATGCTAATAGGCACTCTTGGAAATGCAGCCCATCATGTGAGCATTATTAACTGACGGTACGGTACAGCTGACTGCACTAAGGAACCAGATATGTATCGAAATGAAAATTCTATTTTTCAAACTTGTAAAGGAATTGTAATATACTACAGTATTAAAACGAATTACATAACCAAGTAAAGAAATAAAAGCAGACTGTGCAAAGACCAGTGACAAAAATGTCATGAAGTAAGGATTATGATTATCCCAGTTTTTGCATCCGTGCTTGAAAAAGCTGTGTCCTATTATTGTATATTATTATATCCAGCATATTGTATGTACTTTCAGTGAACAACACAATAATTTTCATAGTGATAATACCTTCCGAGCAAGACTTAAATGGACACAGAAAAAAAGCTATAGGATTATTTTAAATTATAATTGAAATTTAGTTCCCAGAGAAATTACTGCAGAGAATTTTGTTTCCTGCTTTCACAGAAGGCTTACATACAGGACAGTAAATTTTCCTGGATGTAGAGTTTAATTGCTATTTTCAGATCAAATTATATAGGCTACAAATTGTTTCCTTGCAGTAAAGTTTGCCATCTACTGGCTATTATAAGAAATTCTACCATCGCGAGTTTCAGACTTTTTGTTTTCCTTCTTTTTCTTTTTAAGAGCAGCAGAAGTCCTTCAAGGAAAATGTCATGAGTAATCCCAATGTACAAAATTGGAAAGCAGATCTACTCAGGTCGAAGCGGGGGAAGGTCCCTTGCAGCCCAGTCCGCCCAGGCTCCTGCCTACCCTAGAGACACCTCCAAGGAACTGGGATTTAAAACCAGCAATTTGAAAACCTCTGCACAGGAGAAAAGAAAATATTTTATATAGTCACTATACACAATTATAACTATATTTGCATTAAGTATTTCTAGTGCTAAAATATTTTTTTGCTTGCTGAGACATAAAAACAAATTTGACCAGTTTTAAAGAACATGAAGACCCAAATCACAGTAAATATATTTCGTGTTAAGTGTGTGTGTACATCTGTGTGTATGTGTTTTCTGGTAACCAGATTTACATGGAAAACAGCTGTATTGGTAATTTAGTTTAATTATGAGGTCGAATATGTTTATTTAGAGCAATGAAACAGTGCAAAGACTTTCTGGGAGGAGCATGTTAACTTCTCTATTGTAAATGGTATTTATTCCTTTGTCCTTGAGAGTTCTAAAGCACTTTTCTATGAAACAGGTAATTCTCTAATTTAAAATCATCAATCAAGGATCTGAAAGTTGTATTCAGTGGCTTTTATGATCAATCTTTTCATTGACTTTTCTATTTAGCAATCATAGGAGATTTGCCAGCAAGAGCAGGATAGGGCAGTGGGGAGGGGCAGCAGATTGGTACCAGGCCTGCTCTGCCTTTCCCAGCCTCAGTTTCCATTTTTTTGTAAGAATTAAGTCACTAAATTTAAATGCTTTGCAGATACACTGTAAGTGTTCGATAAATGCTAGCTCTTACCTTTTATAAGACATTTATAAATGATTTTAAGTTCTTAATAGAAAATTTGCTGAACAAGTTCAAAACATAGCAATAAAAATAATTAAAAAGATGCAATTCACTGATAAGTTTCACTGAAGAAGTTTCATTTTAAGAAAGAATACAAAACAACAGCAACAGAAAAGCCTGAGTACCCTTACACAGAGAGCCTGACAAGGAGCTGATTCAAGGTGTCAACTACGCCCTTCCTGTAAATTTCCTGGAAATGGTCAGGATCAGACAAAGATAATCACGAAATTGAGTTAGAAAGGTTCTGTTCCCCCGTGTTGTTTTTTGCAAGAAAATCTTAAAATCTGATTATAAATTTTTAAATTATGTATTATTATTATTGAGACAGAGTCTTGCTCTGTTGCCCAGGCTGGGGTGCAGTGGTATGATTTCAGCCCACTGCAACCTTCATCTCCCAGACTCAAGTGATTCTCCTGCCTCAGCCCAGGCATGCCCAGGTAATTTTTTGTATTTTAGTAGAGACAGATTTCACTATGTTGCCCCTAGGGTGGTCTCGAACTCCCGAGCTCAGGCAATCCACCCACCTCAGCCTCCCAGGCCTCCCAAAGTGCTAGGATTACAGATGTGAGCTACAGTGCCCAGCCTTTGTAAATCTGAGTACTATTTAAATGCTTGGCTCAGAAAAATGTTAGCTTATGAAATTAGTGTTGTAATTGTTCGGAGGATCTACTGTATCTTTATATTGTGCTCCATATCTATTTATTTATAACATGCTCAGTAAATATGTTTTGAGTATTAACTGTTAAAGCCATCGTTCTTTCTTTAATGGTTTCTTTATGTAAAACTATGAGTATGTATATCCATACATATATGTATATTTAAATGTATAATTATTGATCCTTGATCTTTTTCAACATTTTATTTAACTATCCTCTTACCATCAGTATGCTCAGTCTTTTCTTTGGATTTATTTACTTAATTCTCACCCCAGCTCTCTAATTATGTCTGTCTCTAGGTCTCATTTTAACTTATATTAATCTCAAGAATCAAATGTATCTTTTGTCAGCAGAAGGAAAGGAAGGAGACATGGATAGAACTCCTATTATTGCTCATATTTGAGTTAAAACAGCAATTTTTAATATGCCTCATATTTAGCTAAACATGCCTCAATGTATTCTCACTAACATAGATAAAGTTATTCAGGACTTTATTCGTTGTTTTAGAACATGTATATTTCTGGCATTTTTTCCCTCAAACTCTTGAGACAGGTAGAAACTTGGGAAAGTCGCTGCTAGGGATGGGGAGAGAATATGTCACCTGTGGTATGGCGTAATAGTTTTTTCAATATATACGGTTGGCTTTATTTGAAAAATTGAGTAATTTTTTAAACATGCAAAGGCACAGTTTTTTAAAAATTTTATTCTATAGTTATTTGTATTAACCTAACTTTACTTAATAAGAGCAGAATAGAGGAATTGTGAACATAAAATTTAATATTTCCAACAATATCTAATGAATGGTGTTTTATATTGTTTCATATAAAAGAGTGATGATGTAACAAATATTTGCTATATTTTGCTAATGAAGTGTAGTTAGAATGAAATAGAAGGTATAAACAATGCTACTGGAGATATAACTGTCAAACTTTCCAGGTCTAAGAATGCCAATTTATGAGAATAAAGTGGTTTTCTGAATTCTCTTTAGCCTGGCTTTCTGCAGAGAATAATATTTAGTTCCAGGATTGGGGTGAGAAGGGAGGTGGTGTGGGAGGGGCACATCTTTAATCAGGACATAGCCAAAATGGCTTGCACATGGTAGGCAGTCAATAGAAATTTGTTGAATAATGAATGAGTGAGCAAGGAAACCTGAATTCTCATTTAAGCCTTGCTGTGAAATTCTTACTATGACCTCTTCTGATAAAATCAAGCAGAACAAATCATCGGTTAAATCATTTACTTTGATGTACAGTGTGATAGAATCCACATGGAGCAGTTAAAATAAGAAGTAGATGGGCTACTTTAAGACCGTTTTTCCTTTGTATTCGTATGGTGTCTAAAACACTAGACATTCGCTGTCTTACATGTAGCTTTTTTGGTATATGTGGTCCTAAATACTAAATTGAGGCCAATTTAATAAAATGGAAGAGGACATTTTTATGGTAGACAGAGATTTAAATTTTGGTTCTAGTATTTACCATCTCTGTGACTTTAAGAAAAATCATTTCACTGAGCCTCAGTGGTCTGATTACTAAAGAAAATAATGTGGAGCCATATGTTTGGTGGATAAAAGCATGAAGTTTGGTACTTGGGTTTAAATCTTGGCTCTGCCACTTACTAAGTCTGTGAGTTTTATCAAGATAACATTGCTGTGCCTCAGTTTTGATTTTTATAGAAATGGCATCTATCCCATAGAGTTGTTATAAAGAGTTAATTAACATAAAATGCCTAACAGGGCTTGGCACAGAGTCAGCATTATCGATCATCATTGTTGTTTATTATTATTAGGAATAAAAAAAAAACAAAAGAAAAAAGAATGAAAGAAAAGGAATAAAAGAGATGGCATACATAAAGTTCCTTGTAAGAATCAAGCATAAAATAGTTTTAAAAAAATATTATTTGCCTTTTCTTTCAATGCAGGGTCCAAAGTACATATATCTTGTTACTCGACTGTTGACTAGCAGAGTACCATGTACAGTTGGTGCTTGGTAAACACATATTTAACAAATGAATAAATTCAAGAAAATGAAACTATATGATATTGCAAAAAGAGTTCTGGGGTTCTAAGGAATGCAAGTTTATCACCAGCAACATTCTCTAAGAATCATACCTAATAATCTGGGCAAGTGCCCATCATCATCAACCACAATTAACACTCATGCAAACTCCTTGAAACATGACTTTTCTACTCCAAGTGAGAAGATTGGTTTTGCCCAAAATTCGTTGGCATCGCCTGTATCTCAATATCCCTGTTCTACTATTATCTCCTCTTTAGAAGGTCAGTGGCCTCACTGAGAAACTTTTATATGAACATATTTTAAATCCCCTGTGTCTGATAGGCACATTGCTATATGCTTTTATATATAATTTCTCATCATCAATATCATCACAGATGAAATCAAGTCCTGCTGGTTCAAAGGTATCTTTTTCTCTCAAAGCATCCCCATGAGAATCAAAGCCTCTGGGTCCTTCTTTATATAGCCTACACACCTAAGCACAGGGTCTGGCTTGGATCAGGTCTTGGATGTTAGGGTTAGTAGGGTAAGGGACCAAATGCATGTGCTTCAGGCTTCAATCATACATATTTACCTCATAGAAGATGCCCTGCCCTTTGTCATCCTTAGAACATGACTAAATGATGTAAGTTGTGAAGGTCATTTTTACTAACTGTCAATCATGAAAAATTTTAATGAGGGTCTAATTATATTCCTTTGACATTACATTTACTTTAAGCTAATCAGGCCTGAAATCACTGACCTTATTATACTCTATGTATATTTTAATAATGACAGGCTTTTGAATGTCCTCTTTTACTATGAAACAGACTTATATTTTATTAGTTTCTTTGGCTCTAGCAAATTGAAATTCTCACAGTAAAGTTAGAAATGTTCTGAACAAAAAGGAAAAAGTTTTTTCCTGCTCCATAAAGCCATGTTTTGAAGAACTGATCAGTGATCAACACATGTAATTTTAACATCGATTATAAAATGATGGTGCAGAAAAATTTAGCTACACAACACTTTTGTTCTAAAAACAGATCCAAATATCTTAGCTACACAACACTTTTTTTCTGAAAACAGATGTTGATATCTTCACCGGAGACTTATCAGTGTGCTAAGTAAGCATAGTATACACAATTAATGTTAAAGAAAAAAATAAGTGACATTGGTAAAATAAATAAAAACAGCCCTTCAAACTCTAGTTCATTCCACTGTATATCAAAATAGTATTGACAATCAATATAAGAATGAAAATAATTTGAATAATCTAATTTTTCAATATTATTTTTGATACTAAAAAAAGTATCTCTAATTTATTGGTTCCTTGCATAACTCTTGTGTTTCACTTAATCCCTATAAACAAATTATGGGATTGGAGAGGTATTACATCCATTTTATAAATATGGAATTGAGTTTCAGGAATGTAAATAACTTTCCCAAGTTTTTGCATCTAATATGTGCTAGATCAGGATGCTCCAAAGACTTTAAAACATTTGTTTGAAAAAAAATCCAAATGTAAAGGAAGATAGAGTTATAAAAAGAAACATCTAAAACATTATCTAGATCAGCATTTTCTAAACATTGATGTTCATATGAACTGCTAAGGATCTTGTTAACCTTGCAGATTCAGGAGGAGTGGGGCCTCAGACTTGACATTTCCGATAAGCTCTTAAGTAATACTGAAGCTGCTAGTCCACATACTACATGTAAATAGCAAGCATCTCTACCGGTGCTGTCTAATGGAAGTATAATGTGAGCTACATATGGAATGTTAAGTCTTCTGTAACCATGTTAAAAAGGAAAAACAAACAGGCAAATTAATTTTAAATATTTTATTTTAAACTAAATATATATAAAGCATTATATTTCAATATATAATTAGTATAAAAATTATTATTAGAAACAGAGTCTCACTCTGTCAACCAGGCTGGAGTGCAGTCGTGTGATTTTGGCTCACTGCAGACTCTGCCTCCCGAGTTCAAGGGATTCTCTTGCCTCAGCCTCCCGATTAGCTGGGACTACAGGAATGTGCCACCATGCCCAGCTAATTTTTCCTATTTTTAGTAGAGATGGAGTTTCATCATGTTGGCCAGGCTGGTCTTGAGCTCCTGGCTTCAAGTGATCCACCTGCCTCAGCTTCCCAATGTGCTGGGATTACAGGCGTGAGCCACCATGTCTGGCCAGTGTAAAAGTTATTAATGAAATATTTACACTTTTAACATTAAGCCTTTGAAATTCCTTGTGTATTTTACACTTATAGCACACTTAATTCTAGTCACATTTCAAGGACTCAAAAGCCACATGTGATTAGTGGCTACTGTACTGGACAGTGCAGCTCTCAACAGCGTTCTCACATTTTTGTACAGAGAACTAAAGTCTAGAAAAATAATGTGTGGTTATAAGACGTTATTCCTCCAGAATTTAAATTATCTTCTTTATAACATTCTTCTCATAGTAGCCATGAATAAAAATTTCTCAAAATACTTTGAGTGTTTAACTGTGATGTATATTCAAATTATTAGAAGCCCAAAGCAAAGCGTGCCTTTCCTATTAATCCTTATATTTTTACATACTCCTTGATCTTCTGGCCTGAGCAGCCACAGCATTTGTTATTGTTAAGATACAATTTAACACTTAACTATATGCATCCTAAAGTGTTCTTCATGTCATATATGAAGACTTGTCCTCACAATGAGCAAAATTTCTTTAAGTTCAGGAGCTATAATACATGCTTTTCAATATGCCTGTATATATGAGGTATGTATTTGGTTTTGATACATTTGGAATATCATCTCCTAATAGTAAAATAAATATACGATGATTGTTTGCTTTGCTGATTAATTGGTTTTATTCCAGGGAAATTTTTTTTCACTTACTCTATGGCTCACTATGTTCGAACAGAGAGAAAGTGATTTGTTTCTGTTAGGTGACTCAAAGTTGTGGACCAAATTTGGGGAAAACCCAGGTTACTGTGGTTACTGGATAACTTGGAAGTCATCATGAATATATTTGTTTTTTTTTTTTTTTAATTCAGCTAAATGCCCCATGGCAATGAGCACAACAATGACAATGCCATTGTGCCTTTGGTCTGGATAAGATTTTTCAAGAGTTTAGGAATGGCTCCCTGCCCAGTGTGCTCTGGCACATGCTGTTCTGAGCAGGACCTTGGAGAATACAGACCTGCCTCAGCTCATTTGCACAGCCCCATGGCACACATGGAGAATGGGTCTTGATCTCGTAGGGATCCATTTGGCAAACTCTACTCCAGAAGGCTATGGCAAGTGATTATGTAATGAGTGCTGAGGCTTCATTGCTGAGCACAGAATGCCAGGCAAATGTGAATAGCTTGTACTGTCTGAAATCAGAGGGAAAGAGATGCATGGTTGCTTGACATCCTTCTGAGAGTTGAAAGAGAATATCTGATATTTTGAATTGGCAGTTTAACTGAATAAAAAAGAAAAAAGTATAAGGACAGCTCTATTGTAGAAAATGCATGACATATCATAATTTAGATAAAATCGTTCTTGTTCATAATCTGGCCATGTAGAAGAGCGTGGTTATGGTTTTGTACTTAAAATATTTTGGGGGTTAGTGGGGAGGGAAGAACAAGGTTATGCAAATAATCCATTAATTTCAAATCAATTAATTTAATTAATAGTTTCATGAGAGTGTTTTATTTGATATGATAATTTAGTTTTTAAAATAAATCCCATATAGTATTCAACATTGTATATACCTATAGTGTATAGCATAGAGTAGATAATCAATAACTCACTATTGAACTGAAGCAAGCAAGCTTGATCCTCATCTTCCTATGTTTAACTACTTGACTCAATTATGCCTTCCATCTTTCTTTCTCTTGAAAAATTATATCCTGCCTACCACCATCTACTCCTATACCACATTGCTGCCATAAATTCCCCTTGATCTTTCACTTATAAGGGCTCTTGAAGGATGCTTTTGTGTGAAATGGAGACCTTTGCTTTTTTCTATGTCACCTTTTATGATGTTGAAACTTAATACATTCAAAAAAATTACTAAACTTCCCCATGTAATACCTAGTGAATTATAAGTCAAATAGGGACCATGTCTGCCCTGGAGCACACTGAATATCCTAAAAAAGGATGAGTATTCAGGCTCCATTAGTTAGGGTAGCAAAAGCTCCACCTGTCAGGGAGCTCAACAGGTGCAGTCATAGTGTATATGAAGTATTAGTAAAGCAAGGGCCCTTGAGTGATCTAAGTCAGAGTGAACACACTTTCTCATGAGGACTATTTATGGTTTTCCACATTTTTGGTGAATACTATAAAATACATATCTTTAAGACTGTTTCAATTTCCTGTGCAGAAATAAAGTAAGGATGCTATCAATTATTTCCTGAAGTGAAGGAGCCTAAGAGCTGATCGAATAAAGCTAAGTCTTTATAGAATAATTAACCATTTAATCATTACAAAATAAAAGCAAGATTTTAAGTCTTTCATCAAATAAGCCAACTAATATTCATCCTCCAAGAGGATGCTAATCCTGTGGGATAAAAGGGGTTGAGACCCTTATAGAATCTGTTTACCTCAGGTCTATTTCTAAAGCACCCCGTCATGTTGTTATAGAAACCACTTGCGGCTAAAATTCTCCCATCATTATTGCTATAGTAACCACCAAAAGACAAGAAGCTAGTTTTTCATCCATTTGCCATCGTCCCCGCTGCTCAAGATAGTTTTGTTTCTAAATCCTCCTATGTTGCTGGAAACACAGGGGAAGAAAGGGTAAACAAATTAAATGGGTAAGACAAAAAGAAAGGGAGAAATGACAACACATTACAAGCAGTAAACGGATCCAAGATATTTTGTTTATACTCAGAGAGTAAAGAAATTGTAATTACATAGACAAACAAGCTATTAAATTGGTGACCAAATCTCTTTATTTCCATCTGTTAAGAAATTATATTTTTAAATAGGAGAATATTTTAAAAATATTCTCCTTTATTTTTTTTGAGATAGAGTCTTACTCTGTCACCCAAGTCGGAGTGCAGTGGCCTGATCTTGGCTCACAGCAACCTCTGCCTCCTGGGTTCAAGCAATTGTCCTGACTCAGCCTCCCAAGTAGCTGGAACTACAGGTGCATGCCAGCAAGCCTGGCTAATTTTTTTGTATTTTTAGTAGAGATGGAATTTCACTATGTTGGCCAGGTTGGTCTCGAACTCCTGACCTTGTGATCCACCCACCTCAGCCTCCCAATATTTTCTTATTTTTAAAGCCATCATTGAGCATTTTAGAGAATTTCCCAATAATTTACCTTTGTTTAATATTGTCTCTTTTAGTACAAATCAAGATGATTTTCCTATAATCATTTATTAGAAGATATTATCAGATCCTAATATAGTCTCACATTTAAAAAGTCAACTTCTGATAACATTTATCATTTGCTTGTAATAAGAACATTCAGAAACCTCTCTTTGGAACAAATAATACATTGTTGTTAACTCTAGTCATCCTGCTATTCAATAGAACACCAGAACTTATCCTCCTTTTTAACTGTAACTTTGCATCCATTGACTAATCTCTCATATCTCACCTTGTTCCGCTAATCCCCACCCCTGCCCCATCCTCTGGCAACTACGATTCTACTCTGTACTTCCACAAGAAAAACTTTTCAGATTTCACACATAAGTGAGACATTGAGCTATCTGTCTTTCCATGCCTGACTTATTTTACTTAATATAATGTCATCCAGGTTCATCCATGTTGCTGGAAATGACCATATTCTGTTGTTTTATGACTGAATAATATTCCCTTGTGATAGTACTTTTTAAATTCATTTATTCATTGATGAGCATTGTTAATTTTATATTTTGGTTATTCTGAATGATGCCACAATAAACAAAGGAGTGCAGATATCTCTTGAAAGTACTGATTTCATTTCCTTTGGATGTAATAATTTAGAATCCTCTGGGTACATACCCAGTAATGGGATTGTCGGATCAAATGGTATTTCTATTTTTAGATCCTTGAGTAATCACCACACTGTCTTTCACAATGGTTGCCCTAATTTATACTCTCACCAACACTGAAAAAGCGTTCCTATTTCTCCACATTTTTTCCAGCATCTGTTGTCTCCAGATTTTTCAATCGTCACCATTCTTACTGGTGTGAGATGGTATCTCAATGTGGTTTTGATTTGCATTTCTCTAATGACCAGTGACATCATTCCATATTTCTTTTTCCTGCATATGAGCAAAAAGAGGAGACTGAGAGTACGAATTGAAAGCTCATCTAATCATGAA
>CAUYLG010024861.1:0-109517 GCA_963573385.1 Cacajao melanocephalus
TGGGCAGTAGAACAAGAATCCTGTTCTCTCTCCCTCTTTTCCTTCCTCTTTCTTTCTCTCGTACAGTTTTTTTTTTCTTTCTTTCACTCTCACTTTCTTTCCTCTCTTTTTCTTTCTTTCAAAAAATAAAAAAAAAAAAAAGAAATTATTGTTTTTAAAATTGTGATATGCTACTGCAATTATGTCTTTTTCCCAATTTTTATACATAAAATGAAATATTGTATAGGATTTGCTTTGAAATATTCAGCAGGGAGAGATTGGGAGGAATCAAGAAATGATATTGGTCTTATGTTGAAAATAACTGAAGCTGCTAATGGGCATGTAGGGGTTCATGAAACCATTCTCTCTATTTTTTTCACATGTTTGCATTTTTCTGTAATAAAAAATCCTCCAGAAATCCCACTCTTGGGTGTCTACCCAGAGGAAAAGATGTCATTATATGAAAAAGATACTTGCACATGCATGTTTATAGAGCAACACAATTTGCAACTACAAAAATATGGAACAAGCCAAAATGCTCATCAATTAAGGAGTGGATAAAGAAACTGTGCTGTATATATTTATACCATGGAATACTATTAAGCCATAAAAAGGAACAGAATAATGGCATTCACAGCACCCAGGATGGAATTGGAGACCATTATTCTAAGTGAAGTAACTGAGGAATGGAAAACCAAACATTATATGTTCTCACTTATAAGTGGGAGCTAAGCTGTGAGGACACAAAGGCATAAGATGATACAAAGGAATTTGGGGACTTGAGGAAAGGCTGGGAGGGGGTGATGGATAAAAGACAACAAATAGGGTGTACACTGCTCGGGTGATGGGTGCATCAAAGTCTTAGAAATCACCACTGAAGAACTTATTCATGTCACCAAATACCACCTGTTCCCCTAAAACCTACTGAAATAAAAATAAATAAATAAATAAATTAGATTGTGGTGATGGTTATATGATTCTGTCAATATACTAAAAATATTGAATGGCACACTTTGAGTGGGTGAAATGTATCAGATATAAATCATATCTAAGTAAAGCCATTAAAATAGAAAAAAACCTTGAAGCAGGATTGTGCCTTATTCCCCAGTTCTTAATGCATCCTCCTCAGATGCAGTATACATTCCATAATAAACAAATGAATGAGTGAGTGAGTGAATGAATACGATGAATCTCATAATAGACCCCTGCTGTGCCATCCCTTACATGAACATCCAGAATTGAAGGTGCCAGGAAGTCAACAGAAGGTGACTGTGTGGTTACTGATGTCAAGATAGCCATCCTGAGGTGCTAGGAAGTCATCAAGAGGTGACTGTGTGACCATGACCTCAAGACAGTGGATAAGCAGAGTAAAAGTAAAGTCATAACAAGCTAAGCTGGAAGAAAATCAGTTCTGACTCAGACCCGTTACCCTAGTGAACCTTATCTGCACTCAATCTGCAGGTCACCTTGTGCCATCCCTGCCCTCAAGCCAGCTCAGGAAACACAAAGCGTTTGAGTTGCTGAGGCTTTGCAAACACTCTTTCTATCGAGTACATATTAACTTTCTGTTCACATTGCATTAAAGGAGAAAGTTCTATTGACTTTCCTGAAGAAACAGTCATTACATGGCAACTAGCCAGGACAACTTTATTAGAGCCAAATTGAAAAAGCAATTCTGATATTTTAAAATATCATAGCCCAAGCTCCTTGGAGGCAAGAAGTGTGATTTGGGTATCTCTGTGCTCCTTTGATGAGCTCAGTGTCTGATAGAAAAGGAAGTGCCATAATGTGTCTTGGACAAGAGAATGTAGCCAGGAGAGGGCGGGGCATTGCTCCAATCTGCTTGGCCTTTGGCTAATTTTCTAGAACCTCTGTGTGTAGCACTAGGCTTAACTTTCCTGTCAACCTTGAGCCGTAAAGATGGTGAGGGAAGAAACCGAGGCCTGGGAGTGTCAGGCAGAACAGAAGTGGTGGAACTGGGATTGCCCCCAGGACACCCACCCCAATTCCAGGGCACCGCCTACCCTCCACCGCTCCTTCTCCACACACAGACTTCCATACAACCCTAATGGAGGGCAGCTTGTTTTCCTCTGTTGGATTTTGCCAAGGGTGGACATTCAGCCAAGCACAGCTTTATTCAGTCTTAATTACTCCCAGAAATCCAGCCCTTCACAACCCTCCCTGCAGGGACGTGCTGTTTCAAGGGCCATTCAACCTGCTGAATCTCCCCAGCTCCACCAAAAGCTCATGGAATGAATTCACTTTCAGGTGAGTTGGGAGCTGTGGGTGGGGCTGGATCCCTAGCTCTCCAGCTGACTTGCTGAACTTGCCACAGGTTATATCATCTACTACACACACACACACACACTGACGTGCCCACTGTGCACCAGGAGCTGTGCATGTAGTCAGCAATCTGGAGTGCTGTCGACTCACCCTGCCTCCATGGCCCCAAGCGTGCTCTTGCCTCTGCTGAAACCCCCAAACCCCTTTCCTGCCTCTCTCTTGCTCCATCTTTCCATTTCAGTCCAGATGCCACCTCCTCCAGGAAGCATTCCAGGAACTTCTACCTTCCATGCCTCCTGTAGGCTCCTCATTCACCCTTTGCAGGTCGCCTCTGACTGTCATTGCCCTTTCCCCACTGAGCTGTAATCAGCTCCCTGTATTTCCCTGCAATCGCTGGCACGCTCCTTCTAGCATGGCCCAGGCTGCCAGTACCTCGTGCCCTGAGTGCTGAATATTTGTTCAGTGAGTGAGTCAATGAGTTCATGAATGAGCTTCTCTCAGGGCCTCAGTGTCCCTATCTGTCCAGGGGCTGGGTGGGAGGACCAGGGCATCCTTTCTGCTCAAAAGCTCCATAGTTCTGGGGCCTCAGAGAAAGCCTCTGCTGCTGCTACATTGCATCTACACCCTTGCCAGCAAAGCAAAATAAAACCCCACCTAGAGAATGCAAGCGTGGACAGGACACAGGACCCGAGACAGCTTGTCACCAGACTGGCCACGCAGCACATACCACCCTGCATGAATCTCTGCATGTCTGTCCCACAGGACCCGAGCCTCCCCAAGGGACCTGCTGTGACACTCATCTTGTGTCCCCAGCCTGCAATTCAAGTCCGGACATGTAGTAGACTTTCTATGTTTCTTCATGAATGAATGAGTGAATGGATGAACATTAAATATAATAAGAGAATGAAAGTGCAAACTTCAGCAAAACCAACATATTCACTAAAGCAGATTACCAAGCAAATGGGCAAATGGAGATGGTTGGTTCTCTGTCAATAAGGAAATCATAGGGAACACAGGTTTCCTGGAGGCTAAGGCTGAGCTGATTGTTTCTTACACAGATGTCGACTCTGTCAGTAACTAACCCAAACCCAGACTGGACACGTGAGGCCAAGCACTTGCGGCAGAGAAAGCTGGGAATGGTCCAGTGTTAGGTCCCAGAGAGGCAGGAAATGCCTGTACTCCAGGTAAAGGCGGAGCCCTAGAAGGAGCCCCCAAAGGTTAGCCCAGGAACCATTTGTTTTTTCAACAAATATTGGTTGAGTGTCCACTCTGCCCCGAGCACTAGGAACGAACTGTGCATGAGAAGGAGTATCTAACCTCATGGAACTTGTCTTCTAGTGAAGAAATCAGACAAATGTATCTTATTATGCCAGATGGGCATTAGAAAAACCAGGCAGGATGAAGGTGTCAAGGGCAGAGGTGGGGTCTCTCTGGGGAGGTGACCATTGAGCAGACATTGAGTGAAGGGAGGAAGTGAGCTGTGGAAAGGGCGAGAGCACGGCTGCTCTGGGCAGCCAACAGCAAGCGCAGAGGTCCCGAGCAGGAAGAGGCGTGGTAAGTTCTAGACTGTCAAGAAGGCCAGGCTGGTTCGAGCAGGGGGAAGAAGGGAAAGGATGGTCAGAGGAGGGTCAGAGGCCAGGTATGGTGACTCATGCCTGTAATCCCAGCACTTCCGGCAGATCACCTGAGGTCAGGAGTTTGAGACCAACCTGGACCACTTGTTGAAACCCTGTCTCTAATAAAATTAAAAAAAAAAAAAAAAAAAAAAAAAAAAGCTGGGTGTGGTGGCACATGTCTGTAATCCTAGCTACTTGGGAAGCTGAGGCAGGGGAATCGCTTGAACCCGGAAGGCAGAGGTTGCAGTGAGCCTAGACACTGCCACTGCATTCTAGACTGGATGACAGAGCAAGAATCTGTTCCCCCTCAAACAAACAAACAAACAAACAAAAAGGAGCAGGTGAGAAAGGCTAGAGGTCCCTGTCCTGTGGGGCCTCCTAAGGTGTGATGCGAAACACAGGATTTCTCTTAGTTGCTATAGTGCCATTGAAGTCTCCAGCAGGGAGTGAAGGCATCTGATTTACCTTTTAAAAGGATCACCATGGCTCCCTAAGTGGGGCCCAGGACCAGCTCAGACCCTTGGGAAATGGATTCCAGGCTCCACGCAGGCCTGCTGAGTCAGACTGGAAGAGAGGCCCCAAGTCCGCTGCCACTCCTGGGGCTCTGCGCCAGGTCCTGGGCTGAGTGTGCTCCCTGCGTGATTGCTTTCAATTTCTGTAACCTTGTGATCTGGGGATTCTTAGCAGCATCCCACAGAGTGGAAGCCAAGGTCCTGAGAGGCAAAGCCACTTGCCTAAGGTCAGTGGACTTTTATGAGCAGAGCGCCATGAGGCGCCTCCCACCCCTCCCTTCCTCGCAAGCTTCCTGCAAATCTAAGATCAGGGATAAGAAGTGGGGCTCAGACGGGCTAAGTGAATTGCCCAAGGTCACAGATCTAGGATCGGGTGCAGCCAGTGTTCATAGAAGGGTCCTCTGGATGCCTCTACTTGAATGCCTCTAGTAACAGGGAACGCATCACCTTCTCCATTTTAATGATACTGGAAGAGCTTGTTTTTAAAGACCTTTCCAAACTTAATGTGCATATGAACTCTCTAAAGAGTTTTCTTAAAATGCAGGTATCTCATACCTACCCTAAGTGATTCTGATTTCAGTGAATGGGTAGGTCCAAGACCCATGACTTTGCATTTGAAGAAGCTCACCTCCCTTCCCCACACAGGTGATTCTGCTAATGGAAGGCTGTGACCTCCCCTTTGAGTAACTCTAGAAGCAACCACTCTATTAAGGAAGATGAATTTCCTTCCTCTGGCAGGCCTTAGGAGGCATGAATCAGAGCAAGAAGAGTCCTGAAGCAGGGAGGCCCTAAATTTTTTCCAAGAGAGCAAACAGGCCACTTGGCCCCACCCCTGTGTGTGTTTAAACAATACGGTCATGACACACAACCCACGGCTGTTAATGCCTGCCTTAGTTTAATAGTCAGACCATACTAATACCATGGTGGCCATTTGCAGGGCAGGCAGGGGACGGGTGTTGTTATCCCATTGTTTTCATTCAGGACTCAGGAGGTGAATTCCTCACATTTGTACAGTGCCCTGTGGGTCTCAAAGTGTGTGTACCCCACAATCTCCCTTGACTCTCTCGCCTGGGTGAAGCACATCAGGCTTATCTTAGCAGATATGCCTAAGATCAATGTTCCCATTTTACAGATGAGAAAACAGATTTTTTTAAAAGAAAAAAATTTCCCTGAGCCAGTAGGCATCACTCTGACTATTGAAGGTCTGTATTTGTAAACATGTTTACACATATACACACACACATATTGAGTGGGTCGTTCTTATTCACATGCCAGCTCTGTGCATATTTAGTTTCTAATTCTCATCACAACCCAACAAGGTAGATATTATTATGTCCACTTGAAAGATGAGAAAACTGATGCAAAGTTGGGAAACTCGTCCTAGATTTCAAAGCCAGGCAGAGCCCAGCCTTCAAATCTACACCTGCCTTCAAGAAGCTTGTGCCACAGTGATATGTTTTTTCTTAAAAATTAGCCACCTCCAGGAGAGATTAAGGAGATGAGCGAGCATTCGTGTTTATGTGATTATAATCTTATTATCCTATTGTAATAGTATCTAATATTGATCATTTTCAAATGAGGAGACAGAAGCTCAGGGAGGCTGAGGGCTCAGGCCCCAGGGCCACACAGGTACTAAGGGACCGACCTCTCAGGAGTGAGTTATTGAGTGGGGCTTGGCTTCCTGAGTGTGGACTCCAAGATTCCAGCATCGAAGCTGCTTTCCCCACTCCCACAAGCTGCCAGAAGGGTGACCCCAAGCCCTTTCTCAGTTCTCTGTGAGGATGACATCCATGTTGCTCTTCCCCTCAGCTGAGTGGATAAAGCCCTTTGACTCAGCTGCCACCAGCCCAAAGGAGTTCTTTGTACATGAGCACAGGACTGTGTGGGTGCCCGTGATGAAGGAGAAGGCCAGCCACCGCTTCCTGCACGACCCTGAGCTGCAGGGCTCTGTGCTGCAGGTGGACCACGGTGGGAACACCACCACCTTCTTCATCTTCCCCCACAGGGGCAAGGTGAGGCAGCTGGAAGATGCTCTGCTGCCTGAAACACTGATTAAGTGGGACAGTCTGCTCAGGACCAGGTAGCCTGCACACAGCAGAGCCCCACGGAGCCCGGGCCCTGCTGTCTCCCTCATCCGCTGTAAAGTGTCCCCAGGGCACAGTCACCCCAAGGAAGGGCACTGTCATGATGTCTAGGGCACTGTCACCCCAGGGCACTATCATCCCCCAGGATGCTGTCACCCCCAGTGCACTGTCATCCCCAGGCACTGTCACCCCAGGACACTATCCCTACTCAGAACACTGTCACTCCCAGGTCACTGTCACCCCCAGGGCACTGTCACTCCCAGGGCACTGGCACTGTCACCCCCCAGGACACTGTTCCTACTCAGAGCACTGTCACTCCCAGGGCACTGTCATCCCCCAGGACACTCTCACCTCCAAGACACTGTCATCCCTTAGAATATTGTCACCCTCCTCAGAGTACTGTCACCCCCAGAACACTGTCATTCACCAGGGCACTGTTATTTCCAGGACACTGTCACCCTACAGGTATTGTCACCCCTCCAAGATACTGTTCCCCCACCCACGACATCATCACCTCCAGAACACATTGTCATGGCACTGTCACCACAGGGACACAGTCACCCACCAAGGATGCTGTCACCCCCATGGTATTGTCACCCCTCAGGGCTCTGTCACCCTCCAGGACACTGCCACTGGCCTCCTTGAAAGTATCAGTTTGGGTCCTGGGGAGGAAGGGCTGGAGCACTGGCCCAGGATTCTGGAGGCTGGTCCCAGTCCCAGCTCTGCTGCAGACACCGTGACCTGTCATGGGCTCCCTGGCCCCTCACGCTGTTTAAGAGCCTGGTGCTCTGGCCTGTCCCAGACCCAGCCCTCTCCCTCCTCTGTCTTGCTTTCTGTGTTCCCAGCTCCTCAATGCTTATTCCTGGATCTCACTGAGCTCCCTGCAGTTCCCTGAATTTGCCAGGCTATTCCTCAGCCCTGGGTTTTGTGTGTGCAAATTCTCATCCTGGTACGCCCTTTTTTGACCCAGTCCTCTTTGGGATTCTTATTTATTAATGGCATAGCAGACCTATCAATCACTTGCTCTGTGAAGGCTTGATGGGTCGACAGAACAGGCAAGGTGTGCCCTCTCTGGGTTCCTGGGAACATCATCGTATCGCTTGGTATTATCACATGGGAATAACAGTGTCTTCCTCATAGGGCTTCTGTGTCATTGTACTTACAACCCCCTTTCCACACTGAGGTGAATTGGGTGTGGTATGCCATTTAGAAATCTCACACCCACTGCCCCTTGGAGAATGGGCTGGAGGGGGTGTGTGGGGCAGAGGGACCCAAGGCAGGGAAGAAGGTGAGCAGCTGTTTCAGGATCTTTACTGCAATCCAAGTTCTGTCTCTCCACAGAGAGCTTGATTTGCACTTCCCCAAGTTTTCCATTTCCAGAACCTACAGACTGGAGATGCTCCTCCCACGAGTGACTGTGGGTGGAGGCTTCCCCAGGCAGCCTGGACTGAACATCTCCAAAGTAAGTTGGGGATGGTGTGTTCAGAGGGAACTCTCGGTGTCTTCTGATGAGCACTGGAGGGAGAGGTCCAGGACCCCCTTAGAGAAAGGAGATGCTGTTTCCTTTAACTTTGCAAGTTGCTATTTGCTTCCTTCCATTTATTCCATGACTGCAACCTACCTTGTCAAGACACTGGGGATCCCGAAGGAAATAAGGAGAGGGAAGGCAGTAGGTATGCACATCATGTCCCAGGTTGAAAGAGCAGAGGACGCTTCCTGGGCAGGTCACTCCTGCTTTTAGGTCTAAGGGACAAGCTATGAAAGAAGGGACTGAGAGGGAACATAGGGAACAGTTTGGTCCTCAGGGAGCTGCAGCTTTCTAGGTCTTCCATGATCTAGTCATTACCGTCCTGCCGAGACCATGTCTCCTACTGTCCATAGCGTGCTGCTTGACTGAGCTTCATGGCGTCCTACATGCCCCCATAGTTTTCACCTTTGTACTTTGGCTCAGACTTTTTATTTTTAAACCACCCAGAATGTTCTCCCCATCTCTGAATATTCAAATGATATCAAGCCTTTAAGGTCTTGTGCAAATGTTACCTTCTCCATGAAGGTTTCTCTGCTCTCATCTTTCACCCCCACTCTCAAAAAGAAATATATCCTGATAACTTTCCACTCTTGCTTTTGTTACCCATCTTATCTTCCCAATTAAATGATGAGCTCCTTCAAAGTTGGTCCAATCCATGTTTCTATCCCCTACCATCTCTGGCACAGTGGATTGCAGAGCATTGGTACTCTGTAAATGTTTAAGGAATAAATTCATGAAGAAATTAGTGATGGAGTGGGTGAGGAGAAATTAGCAAAATGAAGTGAATGAAAGAATAAATCAATCAGGATTGGGTGACAGAGTGGTTGGATGAATGCATGGATGTATGGATAGAGTAATGGGTGGGTGGACAGGTAGATGCTGGTGTGATATTCAAAATAAACTGCAACCAGTATAGTGGAGATGCCAGCCATAAACATGGGTATAGATGGGGATATTGGTGATTGGAGGAATGAATAGTTGAGAAGTGAATAGCTGGAATCATGGATGGAAAGATGCGTGGGTAGCAGGGTGCATGGATGATGCGTGGATGGATGGGTAAGTGAGTGGTGCATGGACAGGTACATGAATACATGAGTGGTGCATGCAGAGATAAGTGAATGGCTGAGAGGGTGTGGAGTATGGTGGGCTGGCTGGCTGGTTGAATGGCTCAGTGATGGATGGACAAGCATCAGAGGGGAGTATTTAAGAGTAACAGATGGATAGTGAATTTTTTAAAGGATAGATAGAAGAATGACTGACTAAGTGAACAGATGGATACATATGGGGTTAAGTAACAGAATAGAAAAAAAATTGGTCCCAACATCAAGGCCTGTTTTTTGCATCTTATGGGATGGCTTGATGATTCTAGAATTTTCCTTGCAGGTCACTCATAAGGCCATAACGACTTTGGATGAGAAGGGCTGTGAAGCTGCTGCAGCCACCAACGTCCAGCTCACCCCAGGGCCTTGCCCAGACCTTGACCTCCCACCCGCTTCAGGCACTGAGTTCAGTCGACCCTTCCTGATGATGACTTTCCACATGGAAATGGGAAGCACTCTTTTTCTGGGGAAGATTGTAAACCCACTGGGATAATGCTCTCTCCGACATGCTGGGTGACTCAGAGGGAACAGAATGGCCTATACAACAGGGATCTTCTATTGCAGGCCCAAGTTTAATGAGAAGTTACATACGCCTGGGTTTTTTGCTTGGTTTTCACAGGAACCTATGGGGATGAGGATAGTAACATTGAACAAGGCTATTCTCCTTTACACAATTAGCAACTAGCATTGAGCCAACACCTACTGTGCACCAAATGCTTTCTATCTCTTATCTCATTTTAAAACGAATTACCACAACAATCTAACAAAATAAGTATTTGGTTGAACCATATGAAACTGCTTACGTTTCGGTTGTACCTATATTTTGTAGATACAAAAAAAAGGCAACTTCTTAGGATTCAACTCTTCTCATAGCTGAGGATCAGAGAATTTTAGAGACGGGCTCAGGCTCAGTGAGCTAGAAAGCAGGTGAGCCCCATTCCAGTCTTATCCATTTTGCTGCATGAACGCATCTCAAACTTGATGATATGTACAAATTCCCGTGGATCTTTTTATAAAGCAAATTTTAATTCAATAGTTCTGGGATGGGGCCTGAGATCCCATATTTCTCATAAGGTCCTGGTGATGCTGAGGCTGCTGGCAGGGTGGCCACACATTGAGCAACAGGTTGCTAAAGGCACTTGGCCCCAGGATCCCCAGAGAGGTTAAGTTGGTGTGGCCACCAGGGCAGAGGAGTGACACTGGCCTCTTAATCCATGTGTGGAGTTGAGAAAAATATGAGTGACACCTTTTTCAAGCCTACAGACAAAGCTTGCTTTAGGGTCACCTATTAATGAGTAGATTGGGGAAAACAAGTATCCTAAGTAAAGATGTTTCACCCAGTCTAGACACAGTGGATATTTGAAACTGTCTGTGAGTTACCTTCTGTATTAGCGTGTTCTCACACTGCTAATAAAGACATACCCAAGAATTGGTAATTTATAAATTTATAAAGAAAAAGAGGTTTAATGGACTCACAGTTCCATATGGCTGGGGAAGCCTCACAATCATGGCAGAAGGTGAAAAAGGAGAAAGGCATGTCTTACATAGTGGCCGGCAAGAGTGTGTGTGCAGAACTGCCCATTATAAAACCATCAGATCTCACGAGATTTATTCACTGTCATGAGAATAGCATGGGAAAAACCCATCCCATGATTCAGTTACCTCCCACCAGGTCCCTCCCGTGACTCACAGGGATTATTACAATCCAAGGTGAAATTTGGGTGGGGACACAGAACCAAAAAACTGTATCATCCTCCATGTAAGTTACTGCAACTGTGACTTTGGTTGTCAGTTGGCTCATGTTCCTGGATCTCCAACTGCACGAAAGAAGGGACCCACACAGCCTTTAGGGCCAGGCACATCTCAGCCCAAATATTACATCTGGTGCAAAGCAGATTCACTGTACACTGGTGACCACATTGCCTGAGTCCAGTGAGACCCACACATGAGTTAAGTGGGTTTATGACTGACAGATGGGAAGCAAAGGACAACAGACGCCTAGGATTCATTGCAAGCTGGGTCCCCAAGGCACAGGATAGCTACCTGGGGAACATGGGGTCTCATCTGTGTGTGCTCCATTTGCACGGCAGCTGAGGAACCCCGGAAGGCAGCCTACCCTAGGTGTCTTGGTCTATTTGTGTGGCTACACAGGAATGCCTGAGGCTGGGTAACTTGTAAAGAAAGGAGGTTTATTTGACTGACAGTTCTGTAGGCTATACAAGAAGCATAGCATCAGTATCTGCTTCTGGTGGGAGCATCAGGCTGCTTCCACTCATGGTGGAAGACAAGGGAAGCCATCATGTGCAGAGATCACATGGTGGGAGAGCAGAAGCGGGTGAGAGGGGAGAGAGGCACCAAGATCTTTTTTTCTTTTTTGTTTGTGACAGAGTCTTGCTCTGTTGCCCATGCTGGAGTGCAGTAGCGTGATCACAGTTTACTGCAGCCTCAACTTCTCAGGCTTAAGCCATCCTCACACCTCAGCCTTTCAAGTAGCTGGGACTGCAGGCACATACCATCACGCCTTACTAATTTTTTATGGCATTTTGCCATGTTGGCCGGGCTACACCAGGCTCTTTTTAACATCAGTCCTCTCAGAAACTGAGTGAGAAATCACTTACTCCTATAAAAATGGCACCAAGCCATTTATGAAGGATCCGCCCACATGATCCAAACAGGACCCCAGCAGGCCCTGCCTCCAGCATTGGGAATCGAATTTTGGCATGGGACACTGTGGAGCCAAACAAATGATATTCAATCTTTAGCACTGGGTTTTATACTCAGGGGCAACATGATTGCTGGGCTGAAGTGTTGAAGAACATCGTGTTTCTAAGGAGGATGGGAACAGCCTGAGCTGTCCTGGCCAGTCTCTCCCTGTCTCAGGGTACTGCATTCCCAGCACATGCTACAGTTATTCTTCAGAACTACAAATGAGAAAGAAGTGGAGGAGAGCTGGATCATCCAAGGTTACTTGGAGGACTGCCCTACACCTGGCCCTCACTGGATGCCCATCCTGGAGCCATATCAAAGACAGCAGGCAGGCACAAGGAGCCATGCTGAGTCCTGGACAAGAGGCCAGGCCTGCATGATCCCACCTAACCTTCATTTTCCATTCTACATTCTTGCAAGAGATCAAACTTGTTTTTTTTTTCTCCTCTCCAATGAGAAGGTGCCAACGGAGCACCAATGAATCAATAAAATTAGCCTCCCTAAGAAGCGGGGAGCCCTGGAGTCACAAGGGGTAATACTTCTGAGAAGGTGGAGTGAGCAGCCCCAATGTACAAGAAAACAGATGTCTTACCTTTTGTTTTGTGAAGGTTTCCATTGAAGGGGTTCCAAACTCAAATGCCTATTGGACCAGGTGGGCAGCAGGCAGTGATTAGAAAGAGAAAACAACAGCACAAGTTCAGCGGAAGCTGTAGCCGGCCTCGGCCTGGTGGAAGCTGTAGCTGGCCTCAGTCTGGTGGAGGCTGTAGCCGGCCTCGGCCTGGTGGAGGCTGTAGCTGGCCTCAGCCTGGAGAAAGCTGTAGCCGGCCTCGGCCTGGTGGAGGCTGTAGCCAGCCTTGGCCTGGAGAAAGCTGTAGCCGGCCTCGGCCTGGTGGAGGCTGTAGCTGGCCTCGGCCTGGTGGAGGCTGTAGCCGGCCTCGGCCTGGTGGAGGCTGTAGCCGGCCTTGGCCTGGAGAAGGAATAGGAGTGGTGGCGGCTGCAGTGAGCTGGGGAACAGGTGCCTAGTTTAAAGGTGCACCTGGCTGGCTGTGACTGTGGCTCAGACTATATGGACATTTCCATTTCATCTGCACATGAAAGCATGAGGCTGGGCACCATGGCTCACGCCTGTAATCTCAGCACTTTGGAAGGCTGAGGTGGGCAGATCACTTGAGGTCAGAAGTTTGAGGCCAGCCTGGCTAACATAGGGTATCCCATCTCTGCTAAAAATATAAAACTTAGGCCAGGCGCGGTGGCTCACACCTGTAATCCCAGCACTTTGGGAGGCCGAGGTGGGTAGATCAAGAGGTCAGGAGATCGAGACAATCCTAGCCAACATGCAGAAACCCAGTTTCTACTAAAAATACCAAAATTAACCGGGCATAGTAGCCTGCCCCTGTAGTACCAGCTATTCAGGAGGCTGAGGCAGGAGAATCACTCCAACCTGGGAGGCGGAGGCTGCAATGAGACGATATCACGCCACTCCACTCCACTCTGGGTGACAGAATGAGACTGTCTCAAAAAATAAAACAAAAAATAAAAATAAAATAACATATAAAAATTAGCCAGGGTGGTGGTGGGTGTCTGTAATTCCAGCTACTCAGGGGGCAGAAGCAGGAGAATCACCTGAACCCAGGTGGTGGAGGTTACATTGAACTGAGATCATGCCACTGCACTCCTGCCTGGGTAACAGAGCAAGATTCCATCAGAAAGAAAGAAAGAAAGAGAGAAAGACAGAGAGAGAGAGAAAAGAAAGAAAGAAGAAAGAAAGAAAGAAAGAAAGAAAGAAAGAAAGAGAAAGAAAGAAAGAAAGAAAAAGAAAGAAAGAAGGAAAGAAGAAAGGGAAAGAAGGAAGGAAGGAAGGAGGGAAGGGGCCTGAGCAAGCATCGTGGCTTTGTCTCACACAGACATTGAGAGTACAGGTGGATCAACTGTGGGTTTGCCATCACCAGGGAGTCATTCGCAGTGGTACCATTGGTACCATGTGTATAATTCAGCACAGAGCTGTATGTACCTCTGGACTTCTGTCCACTTGCTCACTCCCATATGAGTTCACGCTCGGATATGAACTGACTCAAAGACCCCAAAGTAATTCTTATTCAAGGATGGTGCTGACCAAGTGCTATTCCACGCAAAGGGATTCAGCTCCACCCCTGGTAAAGGAGCCTAGGGGAACAGGGCCCATGTGTCTCTTCCATGAGGTGTCTTCACTGTCTAGCCCAGCCAACATCAAGTATTGAATAAATGCTTGTTGGATGAATACCCACGTGGGGCTACACACCGAGCAGGTGCAAGTTTAATCTCCACCCCTGGGGGTCAACAATGCCCTGTCCCTTGCGTTTCCCAGATAAAACATGTGTTTGCACTGTATCCTACGTCATTGGAATAGTCTATTTTTATCACTTGGGGGCTCTCCTCCAGGCCTACCCAGCCCAAGAACTAGTGCTGTCTTTTTATTTTTTGAGATGGAGTTTTGCTCTTGTTGCTCAGGCTGGAGTACAACGGAGTGATCTTGGCTCACTGTAACCTCTACCTCCAGGGTTCAAGTGATTCTTCTGCTTTAGCCTCCCAAATAGCTGGTACTACAGGAGTGCATTACCAGGCCCAGCTAATTTTTGTGTTTTTAGTAGAGACAGGGTTTCACCATGTTGGTCAGGATGGCCTCGATCTCTTGACCTCATGATCTGCTCGCCTTGGCCTCCCAAAGTGCTGGTATTACAGGCGTGAGCCACCATGCCCGGCCGAGCTAGTGGTGTCTTGAACAAGATGGTCCTCCACCCTCAGAGGCTATGTCACTCCTTGTCCAGGCCTGCAGCGTCTCTTGAGGCAAGCCTTATATTTCCCTAGAGACCTCAGGTCGTAGTCCCAGATTTCTGACCATTCCATTCTTTCCTTGTGTGGCCCTATTCCAGGCCTGGTCATGACCTGGGCCTCTGTGATGGATTGAAGTGCTGATAACTCAATACCCCTCTCCTCTTTCCTTCCTGGTTTAAGGGACCCTGTCTTCTCTGTCTCTCTGATCTGGCCAACCCCATGTTCCACATTCACACTCTGAGCAATGATCCGGTCCAACGCCCTGGCATGAGCTCAGGTGCTCACAGTACCAAAACCAGGAGGAGGCTGTTAGCTGCCTGACAATGTGACTCTTGGTCCTGTGATCCCAAACTCCTGAAACAAGGAATTGGCCAAACAAAGGCTGGCCCACCTCCTGGGACAAGCAAGCACAGCAGCAGCACAGGCAACGCTGGAACAGGAGATCCTGCCACACACAGGAGAGCCGGCGCCATCCCTGTCCTCAAGGAGCTGATGGCAGAGAGGGGAGGACTGTGCCATGCACAACCAGCCAGAATGCAAGGCAATTACAGCTATGATGGGGGGCCCAGAGGACAGATTTCAGATTTCAGTTCACAAAGGATGAAGGGAGCAGGTTAGCATGCCAGAAAGACCCTGTGCGTGGGGGGTACTAGGTGCAACTCGATGCTGCCACTAGCTATGTGAACGTGAGGAGGTGACTTTCTCTCTCTGAGCCTCAGTCCCCCCATCTGTAAAATGGAAGCCATCATAACACTGCCACCTGCTAGACGCTGTTACAGAACGTGACGTGTACTCATGCAGTCCTCACAGCAACTCGATGATGTGGGGGCTCCTTGCATTCGACAGTTGAGGAAACACACAGACAGAGAGGCTAAGGAACTTCCTCTTTCAAGTCCCCCGCATGGAAGTGAATTCTGCCTCCCAAATCTCACAGCACCCTGCACACCTCTTCTGAGCCCCGAGCCCTCTCTTTCATGCATTTTGGTTTAAGTGTCTGTCTTTCATGCCTGTAGCAGATTGAACCACATCTTAGCCACCTCTGGATCTTTTAGGCCCCAAGGTGGTGGGTGATCAGGGCCTGGCTGGCTGGAAGGCAGCAGACTTAAGTTGTTCTAGTAATAGGAGCAGAGAGAGAGATAGAGGGAAAAAAGGAAAGGAACAGTAGGACAAACAGACACACACACACACAGACACACACACAGACATGCATGCACACACACCCAGACACAGACACACACATACAGAGACATAGGCACACACACAGACACACACAAAGACGCACACAGACACAGACACAGAGACACAAACACACAGACACACACATACAGAAACACAGACACACACAGAGACACAGACACACACACACAGAGACACACACACATAGACACACACATAGACACACACACAGACACATACATAGACACACACACAGACACACACACACACACAGAGACACACACACATAGACACACACATAGACACACACACAGACACACACATAGACACACACACAGACACACACACACACAGACACACACACACACAGACACACACACACAGAGCAGGCCGGGGAAGAGGCAAAGCAGAGCCCCAGGGATGTGGCCGAGAAAGGCAGCCGGGAGACAGGAGAGAAAATTTCGCAGACCCCCAAAGCAGAGCAGAAGAAATTGTTTCCAGAGGCTGTTTAGAGATGGCCCCCCCGCCCCTACAGCCCTGTCACTTAGCCGGTCTAGAGATCCCCTCGCAGCTTCCAGGACTGGGAGGAGGGAAAGTAAGCAGGGCAAGGCACACAGGGCCTGCTGGAGAAAATCTCACCAAACCAGGCTTGGCATCCGTGCTCCCCACGGCCCTGTGCCTGGGTGGGGGGGTGGAGGGGTGGCAGAGAAAAGTGGTCCAATATGGCTGGTCTACATGGGCCCCAGATGCCCACATGCTCATTAGAAGAGGCCAGGTGGGTAACCTGAGAGCCCCGAAGATGTGGCCCTTAGAACTGCCGACTGACTCTATGCTCTGCAAAAGGGACTCTGTCTGCTGGATCGCAGGCGGGTCAAAGTAAAACACAAAACGCTTGCATGCTGCTCTGTAGGAAATGCATTGTGAAGCAAAGTGATTCCCTCAAATTTATCTCTGATTTTTCTTTTATTGTAGTAAAAACATTTAACATGGATCTACCTTTTAACAATTTTTTTTCACAGACAGGGTCTCACTCTGTTGTCCAGGCTGGAGTGCAGTGGTGGGATCATAGCTCACTTCAGCCTCGAACTCCTGGGCTCAAGCCATCCTCTCACCTCAGCCTTTCAAGCAGCTGAGACTACAGGCATGCACCACCACATCTGGCTAATTAAAAAAAAGAAGTAGAGATGGGTTTTTACTGTGTTGCTCAGGTTCCGTTTTACTAATGCTTAAGTGCACAATTCAGCACTGTTTTCAGGCACAAGCTTGTATAGCATACCTCTAAAACTTCTTCATCTTGTAGAACTAGAAATGTTATCTGTTGAATAATACTTCCTCAGTTCCCCCTCCTTCCAGCACCTGGCAACCAGCATTCTACTCTGCTTCTCTGAGTTTGGCTGTTTTAGAACCTCACATAAGTGGAATCATGCAGTACTTGTCCTTCTGTGATTGGCTTTTTTGTCCTATCATAATGTCCCCCAAGTTCATCCACGTGGTCGTATATTTCAGGATTTCCTTTTTTTTTAAGACTGAATAATAACTGATCATATGTATATAGTGAAAAGGCCAACTATGGAATGGGAGAAAATATTTGCAAACTATACATCTGATAAGGAATTAATATCAAAAGTACATAAGGAACTCCTATAATCAATAGCAAAAAAAGAAAAAGAAAAAGAAAAAAGAAAAACATAACCCAATTAAAAAAGTGGTAAAGAACTTGAATAGAGACCAGGAACAGCAGCTCATGCCTGTAATACTAGCACTTCGGGAAGCTGAGGTGGGAGAATCACCTGAGCTCAGGAGTTTGAGACCAGCCTGGGCAACACAGCAAGACCCCGTCTCTACTAACAATGAAAAAGCTTAGTCGGATGTGGTGATGCACGCCTATAGTGCCAACTACTTGGGAGGCTGAGGCAGGAGGACCATTTGAGCCCAGGAGTTCAGGGCTGCAGTGAGCCATGATCATGTTACTGCACCCCAGCCTGGATGACAAAGTGAGACCCTGTCTCAAAGCAAAACAAACAAACAAAAACTTGAAGAGACATTTCTCCAAAGAAGATATACAAATGACCAGTGGGTATATGAAAAGATGCTCAGCATCACTCATTGTCAGGGAAATACAAATCAACCCACAAAGAAGTATCACCTTGTTAGGGGCCATTATTTCAAAAAAATGCTGGTGGGTGGTGGAGAAATTGGAATGCTGGTACACTGTTGATGGGCAGGTAAAATGGTGCAGCTGCTAGAAAAACCAGTATGACAGTTTCTCAGAATATTCAAATAGAACTACCGCATGATCCAGCATGCCCACTTGGGTATTTATCCAGAATTCACAGCAGGATCTCGGAGAAATATTGGCTCCCCATATTCATTGCAGCATTCTTCACAAGAGCCAAGACTGGGAACCACCCAGAAGCCCGTCAGCGGATGAATGGATTATGAATTCTTCTCGTTCATTTTCACCTTCAGTCTTTACCATCCAATGTTAGAGGGGGGAAAGATCCCGAGAGCATCTGACCCTGGGCTTTTCAAACAATGCTTGGGGACAAGACGATGGAGGACGATGGGGCAGAGGGGGTCTATTGTGGGTATTAGTGTCCCCACCCTGCTCCAAGCTGGGTAAATCTGTTGTTGAAGATTTTATTTTATTTACTCTTTATTTATTTTTGAGAAAAGGTCTCGCTCTGTCTCCCAGGCTGGAGTGCAGTGGCACCATCACAGCTCACTGCAACTTCTGCCTCCTAGGCTCGAGTGATCCTCCCACCTCAGCCTACTGTAAGCACGCACCACCATACTCAGCTAATTTTTGTATTTTTTTGTAGAGATCGAATTTCATCATGTTGCCGACTCTGGTCTCGAACTCCTGAGCTCACACAATCCACCCACCTCGGCCTCCCAAAGTGCTGAGATTACAGGCATGAGCCACCACGCATGGCCGAAGATTTTAACTGAGAAAAAGAGTGGGCCACTAAAAATACCATAAATTTAAAACATCCTACGATCATATTATATAACTCACTATTTCCCAGGGAGTAGAAAGTGGCTGTTAATGTCCCCAGGCCTCATGGCAGAGTGGATAAGAATCTTGCCTGGGAACATGGGCCTCTGAGTCAGGGGGCCTTGGTTTCTTGCCTGAATGCTGACCTTGTCTAGCTGTGTAACCTCAGGCATGCTGCTGAAATGGCTTCTTCCCTCCCTTGTGGATTGGGATACTACAGCCTCTTTCATGGGGTTGTTGATACAGTAAAATGAGTCACTAACCCCGAAGCACTTAGGAACATGCGGGGCACCTGCAGCCTGGGGAGGCAGCAGCTGCTGTGACCTTCACACGGGACCCTGGAGACGTCGTGCCGATCTTAGCCACAGGACCACAGACAGTTCACTTCTCTGACTCACCCACTATCTTCTCACGTGCTCAGCGAGGACATGAGTCTAAAGCAGTGGTTCCCCACCTGGGCTGCACAGAAAAGTCATCTGGGAGGTGTTGAAGTGACACTGACCCCAGGTCTCACTCCCACGGTCTCTGACATCATTGCTCTGGAGTGGGCCTGGGCATCCGTGTTTTGTATAAGTTCTCTGGCAATTCGCCCTTGCCACTGCAATTGAGAACCACTGCTTTAGCTCATTATAAAGCCCTTCCCAGTTCTAAAGCTCTGAGCTGGACGGATCTTGATTCCAAAAGTCTCTGACAGAGCACCTCATGTGTTTGGAGCACTGGGTTAGGTCCCTGGCCTAGCTACGTCTCATCGCCTGGGAAAGGCTTGATGTGACTGCAGCTGGGAGTTTTCAAATGAGATGCTGTTCTTTTCTTGATATTAAACTCTCTCCATCTTGCCAACTTTTCAAATAAACTAACTTTGAAAACAGTAACCACACAGCTGAAATTTATTGCCCCACAATCTCTATTGGTTAAACACGAGAAAGAAATTGTCTTTGGGCAACTCTAACTTGCCCTTATGTTGACACTGGGTCATGCCCGTTCTTCCCTACCTTTGCCTTCAGTTTAATACTTTTTTAAAAAGTTGGAGAGATTGATAACTTTCACGTATACAAAAAATGAAATAAGAGAGAAGAAGAAAAGGAGAAGGAGGAGAAGAAAAAGAAGAGGTACAAGAAAGGAAGGCCTGCTTTGTATACAATAGCAATGATGATGGCAAAAAAAATACTAAGTACAAACTTGAAAACTTTGCACGCTCTAGGCAGAGGAAAAATTTTTAAAGCTGCAAAAGAACAAAAGGAATGCTTGAACAAATAAAAAGGCACATCGCAGCCTTGGATGGGAATACTCCACATCATAAAGATGTCAGCTCTTCCTAAGCTGGGATATAAATTTAACGGGAACGCAATTGAAACACCAATAAGTATTCTTGGTCTTACACACACACACACACACACACACACACACACACAGCAAGTGGGAGGCGGACAGACTGGAGCTAGAAAGAAATAAAATAATTTTAACTAGACAAAATGATTCTAATGTGCATGCAAAATCAAAATAAACAAGAATAGTGAAATTCTGAAAAAAAATACTATTGGAGGAGGGCTAGACTGATAAGATGTCAAAACATATTCTGAAACCTCTAATAAATTATGAATAATAAAATCATAATTTATTAGTTATATAATAGATAATTAAAAAACTATATGGTACATGAATAAAAAGATCTATCAGTGGAACAAAATAAATAGTCTCAGATACATAGCAGAAGTTATAATATGATTTTACAAAAAGGTATTTCAAATCAGTGAAGAAAAAGTAGATTTGCCATTAACTAAAATTGAGACAATAAAGTTGTCATCTGGGAGTAAAATAAATCGCTGGAGCTGTTCACAAGGATTCCAACGTTCCTCTTCTTCTGACCATGTGACTTGCTTTGATTGATGAAATATGAGGGGGGCACGTCACTTCTAGGAGGAAGCCTTTAGGAGCCAGAGCATGATTCACCATCGATCTACGCCTCTGCTGCAGTGACGAACACTCTTCCCAGTGATGTGCTCTGTCAGCCTGGGTCCCTAAGCCCACTGCTAATAAAAAAATGAACACAGAACATGAGCAAGAAATTAGCCTTTATTTATTTCAAAATTATGATGTAGAGATTGTTACTGTAGCACAAAACATCGTATCCTAACTGATGCAGTCACAGCGTCACATTTCAGTCACATTTCATAGACATCAAAGATTTAAATAAAAAACAGTGTAACCTAAAAGTACTAGAAGTCAGTAGAGAACAATTTAAAACCCTGGAGTAAGAAATAGCTAAGAAATAAAACCTAAAGGCCATTTTTTCAAAGATTTTTAAGTATGTAGAATTCTTTTAAGATCCTGCATGACAAATACTACTGTAAGCAGAATGAAAATAAAAGGAAGAACTGAAGGAAGTATTTACAGCTTAGAAAGAGGATTAATTCCATATATTTGATTGTATATATAGAGAGAGTATATATGTGTATATTGTATAATCAAATATATGGAATTAATCCTCATATATATAATTTATACATAAATGAGCAAAAATGTTGATTGTTCATAATAAAGCAAATAAGTTGGCTCTCAAACATATAAAAATATACTCCACCTTACTCAGATTAGGAGAAAAGCAAATTAAACTACAAATGAAATTCTGGTTTACCTGATAGATTGGTGAAGATTTTAAAAAATGCATGCTGTATGGATAAGAGTGTGGGAAACACAGGCTCTCATGTATTCCTTGGGGAAATATAAATTGGAACAGCCTCTGTGGAGGAATATCTGATAATATATCTCAAAATAAGTGCATATGTCCTTTGACCCAGAAATTCAATTTCTAAAAATGTATTCCATAGGTAAATCTATATAGGTGAGAAATAATGTATATGCAAAGCATTCATTGTAGTATTATTTGAAATTGCAGGAAAAAAGGTAAGAAATTTTTTTTAAAAAAAGAGTAAAAAGAAAGCAAACAACTCAAATCCTCATTAATAAATAGCTGTTTATATAATGGTCAATGTATATGATGAAATATGATATAGACACAAAGAATGAGTACACTCTTTGTGATTCTTTGTGATCTTATATAGAAAGATCACCATAAATATTAAACACACAAAAAAGAGCAAAGTAAAGAATGGAGTGAATATTATGCTACCTTTTATATGTTAATAAAATATTTCTGGGCCAGGTACGGTGGCTCATGCCTGTAATCCCAGCACTTTGAGAAGCTGAGGCAGGTGGATCACCTGAGGTTGGGAGTTCAAGACCAGCCTGACCAACATGGAGAAACCCTGTCTCCATGCTACTAAAAATAGAAAATTAGCTGGGTGTGGTGCTGCATGCCTGTAATTCCAGCTGCATGGGAGGCTGAGGCAGGAGAATCGCTTGAACCTGGGAGACGGAGGTGGCCGTGAGCTGAGATTGTGCCATTGCACTCCAGCCTGGGCAACAAGAGTGAAACTCTGTCTCAAAAAAATAAATAAATAAATAAATATAAATAAAATAAAATATTTCTGGAAAAAAGTTCAAGCTACTTATAACATGTTTGCCTTGGGGAAGTGGCCTTGGTGCCTGAGAGAGGTTTGGAGGAAGACTTTACTGTATTCCTTTAATTAATTTTGAATTTTGAACTATATTAATTACATTACCTATTTAAAGAACAACTTTAAATAAGAGAGAGAATGAAAAATCTCTCTGAATACAACTAGCCCTTCTAGAGTTTCCCAGCACAAGACCACAGCTAGGACCCATCAAACAATGAAATTAAGTGTTTATGTGTTTCTGAGTATTGGAAACAATTATGTAACCCTAGATGCAACTGAAATCTCATACCAAGAAGGTTCAAGGCAATTGGCCATAATTTCCCTCTGCATTGAGTTTTGTATATTTCAGAATTGAAAGACATTTCTTCAGAAAAGTCTAAGACCAAAAGTTTTTCAAGAGGTCAACTCTAATTCCATTTTAGCCAAGAGATTTCTCTGCCTTGATTATAGCCATCTGATTGCTTCAGAATGGCAATCATGTTTTGTGTCTTCTTATCTTAAATAGAAGATCCCACAAAGATTTCAGTGACAACGTCCTTCTCAACAGAGAAAGCAAAAAAAGGTCTTTTTCCAAGTGAATTTTCTATTCTTCTAAATCACTCATTTCAGGCCAGACCTGGTGGCTCACGCCTATAATCCCAACATTTTGAGAGGCCCAAACAGGAGGATCACTTGAGTCCAGGAGTTGGAGACCAGCCTGAGCAACACAGTGAGACTCCCCAACCCCAGTCTCTACAAAAAATAAACAAAATTAACTGGGCATGGTGTCGCATGCCAGTAGTCCCAGCAACTGGGGAGTTCCGGAGGCTCAGGTGGGAGGATTGCTTGAGCCCAGGAGAGTGAGGCTGCAGTGAGCTGACACTGCAACACTGCATTCCAGCCCGGGAGACAGTGAGATCCTGTCTCAACAACAAAAAACTCAGTCACTTCATGGTAAGCATTATCAATCCGAGATCACTCAGGAAGAGTGATGATGACACATCAGTTACCTGCGATGCCCTAATGGTGGGTGGGGGACAAAACTGGGACTCCCCTCAAAGGTCCACCCAGCCCTACTTTGCACGTTCTGGGAAAGTTGTACGTTGGGTCTGCCTGAGAAGAAGCTTTAAATCAGGAAGATCTAGATTTGGATCCACGCTTCACTTAGGGATTTATGCAGAATCCCAGGATTTCTGTCTCCCCACACAGAACTCTCTCCTCCTCTAAGTGCCTGCCTGTCTGTAGATGACGTGGTGAGGTTTGAATCATGCAGTTGATCTTTTTGGAAACCTATTACATGGCAGCCTGAATACACTTTCCACCAGCCTCTCATCCACTGCCCTACATAAAGCACCTCGTCTCATTCATTTATCGCCTTCCCAACCTGCCTCCAGTTTCCAAGATACATTCCAGAAAGAATTAATCATATTCAAAATGTCATTACATTGTCTTTCTCTTGGAAAGCATGTCTCATCAGCTGCCCTGGCAGGATAATCTTGCCGTCTGACAGGCTGTCATCAGCCCTTGCTGGGAAAGTCCCAGTCCCTTTGCTGGGAAACTTGAATCTAGAACAAATCGAGATCCTCCCCCATTGCCCCTAAAGAGGCTGCCTCCAACTCGGGCCCCCTCCTGGCTGAGCTGACAAGCGTAAGCCAGGAAAGGGTCATTGCCACTGAATCTTGCATTGCTGGAGAGAGAAACTGGTCACCCCAAAGGATTTCTTGGTCTGTGGAGCCTCGAGAGAACCTCGAACTGTGGCAGTTTCCTGTGGAAACACTGGTTCATTGGCAGCAGCATGAGTCCTACAGAGGCAGGAATAAGGCCCTGGAATGCTTCTCCTGGTGGAGAGAGGATGCTCTGGGTGGGAGGAGTCTTTCTCCAGAGTGTCTGTCATGAGGAAGAAGGACCTGATTGGTTTCAAGGGGACTTGTGGGAAGATGTAGGACTTGGAAGCAGAAGAGCTTTGTAATGGTCAAGCTACTGCACAAAGGTAGGAGTAGTTTGGGGCTGCAGGAAACACCTGCTCCCTGAATGATTTCAATCCAGGACTCAAGAAACATGCATTGAAGATGTTATAGAGATGGCTTGAAATGGGATGGGGGGCTCATGGTCAAAAGCAAGCTTCCTGGATACACTCTCAACACCCACTTCCTAAGAGCTGGTGTGAGAGTTAAGGAAGACAGTGCTCTAAGCCACAGCTTAAACCACAGCTAGCATGGCAGGGTGATTTCTTGACATACAAACTTAGGTTTTGCCACCTTTGCATCTCCTCTAACCTTTCCCAAGAAGTAGCCAGGTCTAAGTTTGTTTTATTTCATTCTTTGGCAGTGGGGAGAGGGGTGAGGAATATTTGTATTTTAAGGTTGAATGCACAAAATCATGGGCTTGGAGAAATAAGTTGGGAGAAGAAAGAGCAGGAAGAAAGAAAGATAGATTTCCCTAAGCTGGGGAGGAGGTGGTGCTCTGTGGCTCAACTGGGAGCGAGAACCTATTTCCTGCTCGCTGGTCACTCAGAGGCTGTCAGATGGCCTGGGTTCCCTTATCTCAGGAGAATCACCCACTTTCAAGCTTGGCACAACAGTAGTAGAGCCATCTGCCATCATGGAACCCACTTGCATCAGTTGGGGTGCTTTGGGCTGCAAGTAGTGGAAAACCCAAACACGAACTGGTTTAACAATAGAAAGATTTACTTTCTCACGTAATGGTTCAGTGACTCTTTTCATCTCATAATGACCTGCCTCTGGGTGCCAGGCTACTTCCCCTGTGGATGTCAGATGGCTGCAGCAGCTCCAGCAGTCACACACAGACACAACCATATCCAGGAGCAGAGGATCCTCTCTTTTAGATGTCTGTTCTTGAGCTCCTGGCCTCTCAAAGTGCTAGGATGACAGACGAGCCACTGCACTCGGCTGCAAAGAAACCTTTTACAGGAGACTTCTTTCCCTCTAATGATCCATGGCAGGGTAACACACAGATTTGAAACCACCCCTGGAAAGAGGCTGAGATGACAACAAGGGATTCTTGTTAGAATGAACACTGGGGAATCAGGCACCATAACTATGACAATAAAGGTATGGACAAGAAACATCCCAGAAGCATCATAAAGGCAGCTGAAATGGGGATTGTCAAAAATTTAATAAGCCTCAAATAAGCCTCCTGTATTCTTAAACTATGTAGGAGAAAGGGATACCCACCCATACCCATTTCCTGATAATGACTGACTATGAATTTCCAGCCAGTTGGATGGGGATTCAGAGCCAGATTAATTTAAATTCAAAAACATAACATTTCTTGTACACCTGAGTTGGTGGAGTAAAATAAGTATCTACATTGATGATGATGATGGTGATGATCATATGATGATGATGATGATGATGATGATACAAAGCAGAAGATGCTGCTTTTCTGACATCTAAGCTTGTTGATTCATATAATGTTACCTCCTCCACCCATAGGACTCTCTCAAATTGTTTCATCCACCAGGCTGAGCCTACTTCTTCTGAGCTGGTGTTTCTACCACTGCTTTACTCAGCACCTGCCTTCTGCTTTCTGCCTAGGTTCTCTGGATCAATGCTCCTCTTAACATTTGTGCTTGGTTATGGATACAATATTTATCCCATTCTTTTAGTTCCATCCCCTATTTTTATATGGGTTGGTCCCACTCACTCCCATCCATGGACATTCTAGACCCAGTGTGGTGTCCAGAAGGGTCATACAAACTGTGATTTGCCCACTTTGAGCAGCAAAATCTCAACTAAACTAACCATGTAAGGGGGATGAAATCCACTTGGAGAGTTTGTCTAAATTGTAATTTTATGCATATGAGAAAAAGATTCCCTGAGAATTATTGACCGTGTGTTTGTGCATAAGAACTGTGTTCAGTGAACTCATTAGTATACATGTTGTGAATATTGTTTATGGGTATTCTATGGTGCTTCTAGAGCCTCACCACAAAGGAAATGATTTGAAGCCTTACCTAGGCTGGGGAAAGGACATACACCCCTTTCCTCTCACTCCTGGATCCTGCGCTGCAGCTCCTCTGCCGATATGCTTTGGCCCGTTCATCCTCCTCTTCTGCGCGTGGCTGCCATCTTGATGGTAGCCCCTATGACCAAGTTCCCATCAAGTGCACTTGCAAACACTGAAGTGCCTTCCAAGTAGAATGTTGTTGAAGGCCCCACCTCCCTCTTTGATATCCTTAAAATTCTGACTGACTGCTTGTTATGGGCTGAATTGTGCCCCGACCCCAAAATTCATATGTTGAAGCCCTGACCCCTAGTACCTCAGAATGTGGCTGTGTATGACGATTGGGTTTTTAAAGAGGTAATTAAGTTAAAATGGGATCATTGAGGTGGTCCCCAATCCAATAGGTCTGCTGTCCATATGAGAGTAGGAGATTAGGACAAGACAGACACAGAGTGAAGACCACGTGAAGGCACACTGAGAAGACGGCTGTGGGGAAACAGCCTGTTACATAGCAAGAGTGACGCCATCTTGACGCAAAACCACCATGATAAACGATGTTCTACCAAGGTGTACCCATAGCACAGATAAACCTCATAATCTCCCCAGTGACCACTAGTTTTGCAAGAAAGTCTGAGGCATGACCAGCTGCACATGTTTTACCCTAAAAGCTTGCTACATAAAGGGTATTTTATGGAGTGCAGGTGTGGATCCATCATTTCGTAGCCATTTCAGACATGGTATCTCTTCCTAAGTCCTTATTAGATGTTCCTTTCTGAGAAACTGGGTTTCTCAGCCCCTTTCTTCAGCCTCTTAGCTCCCTTGGCCTTTGAGGGTAGATTTGCATAGACCTACTCACTACAGAACAATGGCCATCTACAGGACAAACAGAAAGGCCTTAGAAGAAACCAATGCTGCTGACACCTTGATCTTGAACTTCCAGCCTCCGGAACTGTGAGGAAGTAAAGGACTGTTGTGTAAGCCACCCAGTCTGTGGGGCTTTTTATGGCAGCCCTAGTGCACCAATATACTGCTGTAATTCATCCACTCAGCAAATTTATCACACTCTATGCTTTCTTGTCTCTTTTTAAACTTTGGAGATGGCTTTGCCTGATTTGTTGGTCTCTCTGATGAGTGTTTCTTTTTTCATTTTGTTTCCTTTTTACTTTTGTCTCTCTTCCTTTCTTTCCTTTCTCCTTTCTCCATCTCCCTCTCTCTCTCTTTCTCTCCTGCAGCACCAATAAGGAGTACTACTGAATCTATAATATTTAGCAACAAACAAACAAAAACTTCACTTCCTAAACGGAACTAAAATTTGTTGCTACCAGGTACCTTCACTGACACTTCCTGTGTAACACAGTGAACTTCCTCATGGCACTACTAGCTCAGAACCAAGGCTGTTTAATCACTTCAAATCACTATTACAAATTTATTCATAGGCAAGTAATGGAATGATGTATTCTCAAGCCCCTCCTGTCTTCTGAGTCCATGACTCAAGGGGTTTTTGTGGGTGCTAAATGAGGTCAAACAGTGTCTTACGCAGTACCTAGCACATAGTAGGCTCCATGAAATATAACTATTGTTATTATCATTATTATTATTACCTCATGTCTGTGCCATCTCCTCTCACCCAGCACACAGGAGTTGCCTCAGCAAATTTATTTCTGTTATTTCCAAGAATACTTTTTTAAAAAACACCATGTTCTCTTTCAGCTCCTCTAAAGTAAAGTAAACATGCCAAATGACCTCCAAAAACCAAAGACATGACATTTTTATCCCATGCCGTGATGGAAACCACCTGCCACGTTGATGCAATGTCTTCATGTGCATACAAAGTTTGTTTTCAAATTTTTCTTTAATGTTGAGTCTTGACAAAGAAATTCAATAGGAAGTGGAAAAATAAGTAAAAAGCTGCCAAACCAAGGAAAAACATCCTGTGCTGATGGTAACCCTATCATCAATGGCGTTCTCTCCCGCAGTGGAGCAGCGGCCTCATTCAGAAGTCCTCAGGGGCTCAGAAGAGGTTGCCCAAGAAGCCATCACCCTGGGGAATTGGCTGCCCGGCCCATTCTCAAGGCATCTGCAGTGGCTCAGCTCCTCGCTCCCCAGGCCCCACTGCCACTCTTGGGTCTCCTCCTGCCCTTCAGAACTCAGGGTTTCCTGGCACCTTGACATAGCTCGTGGTCCAGACCCAGGCCTTTGGGACCAACCCTGAGGCTGACCAACAACTGGACAGAGATACCCACTTAGGGGCTGGCAGAAGTCAACATTACTTCTGTTCAGTGCAAGTTCTGAAATCAAACCGGAAGTTTCCCACATGCTACAAATAAAATAAGAGGGAAGAAAATGAAATGTTCCTCCCCTGTTTTATTTTGATAGACTATCAAATACATGGAAAAATAAAAAGAATAGCATAACTAACAACCATATACCCTTCTCCTAGATTTACCAGTCATTAACATGTCACATCTGCTTTGCCTCCTCGCTCTCTCTTTCTCTGTCACACACATACGCACCTGGTATATATGTGTGTGTATATATACTTTTTTGTTAACCCATGTGAAAATAAGTTAGACATCAAAACACACTACATATAAAAACACAATGCATGTATATATACTTATATGCCTACACACATATATACACATATCTGTGATTATACACACACACACACACACAAACACGAATGTATTACAGAACACAAAGGCAGGCATCTCTGTCTCTGCAGGTTGGGTGCCCAGGGCTTCCCAGTCAACCCTAAACATGCCCTCTAACTAACATCGTTCAGGCTGTGGAAACAAAAACGTTCCTCCACAGCTCTTGCCCACGTCATCAAAACAAAAGATAAGTGTGTCCAGATGCTGGGAAGGATTGTGGGTTGTGTCTCTGTTGATTTTGGAGGCAGAAAAAACCTGAGTATGATGAGGCTTGAGTGTTTGGGCAAGAGGAAAGACAGATACTCTGACTTCCCAAGTCCTTCTTCTCAGATAGCAAGAATGCGATAGATTTGTACATAATGATGTGTCATTTTCCAGAAGCACACACATTTATTTTCTTGCCTCTTTTTATGTTACAGTTTGTTCTTGTGGAGGTACTCACAAGTTAGCATGATATTTCTGAACAGTTGCTTATGACAGCTGAAGAATATTTTTCCACATTAAAGAATGCATATCACTCCTAAATTTGTATAAATATAGACCTAAACAAACCACACATGAAGCGTGAGATGGACGACTCACCTTGGCAGCTACAGTAGAATTGCAAATGGTTTTATAGTTATTAAAATATTTAATAAGATTTAATTAAATTTATAAGTAAGTAAATTTTGCTTTATTTGAATAATACTGATTTTAAGTGTTATATTTGTTAATATTATTTGTATTTTTCATTTAATAAAAGATCATTTAAAATATTTTAGGAAAAATCATAATATGAAGGTTATTTTATTTTAACTTTTCATATTTTTATATTTTTTCTTTTACATTTTCATGAAAATATATTCACATTTTGAATATTTTGAATTCAATTATTTTATTTTTTAAACTTTTAGCTCATTATGGTCAATAGAAAATAATGTGTGGTAATATTGATTATGGCAATATAATTAATGATTTCACAAAAACGAAGGAGTAAAATACTTCCTAAAATAAATATATGCTAATTTAAGAATTTTGTGTTTATACATTACATTTCTCATCCAAACCTTGACAGCGCATCATCATAACAGCCAGATAACAGCCTATAACAATTAGATTCAGTTTCTTAAATATTTTGCCAACTTTCAGTCATAGGAAAATCATAGCTTCATAGAATATTTGTTCTGTCATTGCATAAGTACATTTGAGAAGGTAGGATAAAACACATGTTATTTAGTGGTTCCCTAGTTTTGTATAAAACTCTTTTTGTTTTGTTTTTAAATATTTTTAATATATAAATAGAGATGGGGTCTTGCTATGTTGACCAGGCTGATCTTGACCTCTTGGCTTCAAGTGATTTTCCCATCTCAGCCTCCCAAAGTGCTGGGATTACAGGTGTGAGCCACCATGCCTGGCCAATATACAACTCTTAAATATTTACACCCATGGTTTATGACTTCTATGTATACTCTTATCCGAGGGCCTGTATTCATAGTCTTAAGATCCCAAAAATGTTAGGACAGACCAGCACACAAAGAACTTTGGACACACACACACACACCTGCATGTATCTCATTTATATAAAATATCAATGTAAAACCAGATAAGGTCCAGGCAAGGTAGTTCATGCCTATAATATAAATATTTTGGCTTCTACACAGCAAAGAAAACAATCAACGAAATGAACAGACAACCCACAAAATGGAAGAAAATGTTTGCAAACTACCCCCTGACAAGGGATTAATAACCAGAATATATAAGGAGTTTAAACAACTCTGTAGGAAAAAAATCTAATAATCTGATTTTTAAAATGGGCAAAAGATATGAATAGGCATTTCTCAAAAGAAGACATATAAATGGCAAAAAGGCATATGAAAAGTTGCTCAAATCATTGATCATCAAAGAAGTGCAGATCAAAACTACAATAAGATATTATCTCACCCCAGTTAAAAGTGCTTATATCCAAAAGACAGTCAATAACAAATGCTGGTGAGAATGTGGAGAAAAGGGAACTCTTGTATGCTGTTGGTGGCAATGTAAGTTAGTACAACCAGTGTAGAGAACAGTTTGGAGTTTCCTCAAAAGACTGAAAATAAAGCTACCATAGGATCCAGCAATCCTACTGCTGGATATGTACCCAAAAGAAAGGACATCAGTATAGCGAAGAGATATCTGCACTCCTGTGTTTGATGCAGCACTGTTTACAACAGCTAAGATTTGGAAGCAATCTAAGTGTTCATCAGCAGACGAACAGATAAAGAAAGCGTGGTACATATACACAATGGAGTAGTATTCAGCCATTAAAAAAAAAATCAGAGACCAGTCACGGTGGCTTATGCCTGTAATTCCAGCATTTTGGGAGGCCAAGGCCAGTGGCTCACTTGAAGTCAGGAGTTCAGGACCAGCCTGGCCTACATGCAGAAACCCCATCTCTACAAAAAATACAAAAATTAGCCTGATGTGGTGGCTCACACCTGTAATCCCAGCTACTTGAGAGGCTGAGGCAGAAGAATCACTTGAACTCAGGAAGTGGAGGTTGCAGTGAGCCCAGATTGCACCACTGCACTCCAGCCTGGGCAACAAAGCAAGATCCTGTTCCCAAAAAAATAAATAAATAAATGAGATCCAGTCGTTTGCAACAACATGGATGGAACTGGAGATCATTATGTTAGGGTAAATAAGCCAAACACAGAAAGACAAACATCTCATATTCTGACTTGTTTGTGAGATCTAAAAAAAAAAAAAGAACTCATGGACATAGAACGTAGAATGATGATTATCAGAGGCTGGGAAGTGTAGAGTGAGGCTGAGGTGGGTATGATTAATAGTTAAAAAAATAGGTAGAAATGATAAATAAGACATACAATTTGATAGCACAACAGGGTGACTATAGGCAATAATACTTGTGCATTGTACATTTAAAAAATAACTAAAAGAGTACTACTGGATTGTTTGTTACACAAAGTATAAGTACTTGAGAGATTCCCCATTCTCCATGATGTGATTGTTTCACATCACACGTCTGTTTCAAAATATCTCATGTACTCTACAAATATATACACCAATCATGTACCTACAATTTTTTTTAAAAAAGGCTAACCAGATAAGGCCACCCTTGCCTCCTGCAAAGTACCAATGGCTGGGTTTGGAAGTGCAGATCTGATTTGAAGTCTTGAGCAATTTCTGGCACCAGACGCTGGAAAGAAAGTTAGCGAATGTAAAGTTCTGATAACTTCTAATTTCACAGAATGCCGTAGTTCTGGGCCTGTGAGCTTGATGTTTTTTCATCTGTCCAGTAGAGGGCGCGCTCTTGAGAGAGGCTTTGGTAGCCAGAGGCTTCCTGAGTGCTTAACTGTGGGTGGATTTGTAGGCAGCTGGCGTTGTGCAAGTTACAGTATAGAGATCCCCTTCCTTACTCCTCCTTCAGTGGGCACTCAGCAAGCTCGAGGGGTAGCTGCTGGAGTCAGAGACCACCACCTGCTTCTTGCTATTTTTTTTTTTTTTGCCTGTTGTTAAACATTTACCAGCATGCTATTGCTTTATATTATATGATATCCATAAATAGACCATTTTAAGTACTGTAAAATGTTTCATGAAAAAAAACCCAGCCAAAATTGTATAAACACTGTAATCCTAATTATTGCTGCATATAGCTGTATCATTTGTGTTTTATTTTTTACTTGGAAACAAACATGAAAAATATCTAGAAAAGCATATCAGGTTTTGTTTCCAGGTAGTGATATTCGTGGTAAATATTTCATCACTCTGATTTTTGCATTTTCCAAATATATACATTTTATTTTTATTTATTTTTTATTTTTTTGAGACAGACTCTTACTCTGTCACCCAGGCTGGAGTGCAGTGGCAAGATTTTGGCTCATTGCAACCTCCGCCTCCCAGGTTGAAGTGATTCTCCTGCCTCAACCTCCCAAGTAGCTGGAATGACAGGCTCCCACCACCACACCCGGCTCATTTTTGTGTTGTTAATAGCATGGAGTTTCACCATATTAGCCAGGATGGTCTTGAACTCCTGACTTCAAATGATATGCCCGCTTTGACCTCCCAAAGTGCTGGGATTACAGGCATAAGCCACCACAACTGGCTGTCGAAATATATAACATTTTATAATCAGAAACCAATTTAAAAACTCAAGCAGTCTCTTGTGGACATGTGTAAATTACGCTTTTGTTGAATTGGTGCTAAGGATTATCAAGGAGATTAGCAGAAATTGAGATAGGGAGGAAGACAAAGGCAAGATCATTAGAGAGCTGCAGATAAATAGCCTTTTGCTTTTTCTTGAATGGATCTATCTCACCAGCACTACAGTCTTTTAATTGATAATAATTTATAATGTGTGTTTTGTTTTGTTTTGTTTTGTTTTTGAGACAGAGTCTCGCTCTGTCACCCAGGCTGGAGTGCAGTGGCTCTATCTCAGCTCACCACAACCTCCACCTCCCAGTTGCAAGCAATTCTCCTGCCTCAGCCTCCCGAGTAATGGAAGCTTGGCTATATTTTACCCTTTTTTGTTTGAAAAATTGTTAGCTATTTTAACATTTTAGGAGTGTTAATTTATAATCACTTATGTCAAGTTATAAAACATTTCTGTCTGTTTGGTTGCTATTGCATTAGCTCCTTATTTAATTTGGGATGAATTGACATGTTTTCCTCATTGGGTCTTCCTATCTGGGATCATGTTCTTTCCATTGTTTCAGATCTTTTATAGCCCATACTAAACCTTTGTATTTCTCTTCATATGGATTCTTCCATTATCATTTTAGAGCCATTCTTAGATATTTTATTTTTTATTGTTATTAAGGAAGGAATCTCTTTTTCTGTTTATGTCTTCTCATCTGTTATTACTGGTATATATTTAAAAAAACTATTGACTTTGGCATATTTATTATGTATCTGGCCCTATTATTGAAACTTTATTATTTTTTAATAGCTTTTCGGATGGCTCTCTTGGGTTTTCTTGACATATACAGGCTGCAAATAATATGAATTTGTCTCTTCCTCCCACAATTATATATCTTATTTCTACTTTATACAGAAGTGCATTGGATGGGAATTCAAGAACAATGTCGACAAATGAAAATAACCCCTGGTATCCTTTTCTTTCCCAAATTTAAGCACAATATCTGAAATATATCAGTCACCACGGAATGGGACATAACTTTGATGTTGTACTTTTCCAAATTTTAAAAAATAGTTTAGAAATCTAAGTTGAGAATGAATATTAAATTTTATCAAGTACTCTACTGTCTACCATTAAACCACTTACTTCTCAAATTTCTCTACTTGGTTCTGGAGAATATTGCTATAAATGAATTTGGGTTTGGTTTTTTTTTTTTTTTGGCTTGCCAATACTTACTTGTTTTTCTTTCTTTTCTTTTCTTTTTTTCTTTTTCTTTTTCTTTTTCTTTTTCTTTCTTTTTTTTTTTTTTTTTTTTAGACAGAGCCTTGCTCTATTACTCAAGTTGGAGGCCAGTGGCATGATCACAGCTTACTGCGACCTTGAATTCCTGGACTCAAATGATCCTCCTACCTTAGTCTATGGAGTAGCTGGGACTACAAGCACGTACCACACACTGCTCTTTTTAAAACAAAAATGGGAGGCTGAGATGGGAGGATTGCTTAAGGCCAGGAGTTTAAGATCAGCCTGGGAAATATGACTTATGTTGAATAACAGTGGTGAATAACAGCAGTGAAAGTGGACAACCTGGTTGTGTTCCAAATTTTATGGAAAAGGCTTTCAATGTTTCCCCCTTCAGTATGATAGTAGCTGCGGGTCTGTCATATATTGTTTTCATTATGTTGAAGCATGTTCCTTCTATCCCCAAGTTTTTGAGGGTTTTAATCATGGAGGAATGTTGAATTTCACCAAACGCTTTTTCAGCATCAATTGAGATGATCATATGGTTTCCATCCTTCATTCTGTTGGTATGGTGTATCACATAGGTTGATCTGTGTATGTTGAACCATCCTTGCATCCCATAGCTAAATCCCACTTGCTCTTGATGAATAATCTTTTTAATGTAAGCTTAAATTCAATTTGGAAGTATTTTGTTAAGAATTTTTGCATCAATAGTCATCAGAGGTATTGGCCTATAGTTTTCTTTTCTGATGTGACTGGTTTTGGTATCAGGGTAATACTGGCCTCATAGGATTAGTTTGGAAATATCCTCTCCTCCATTTTTTGGAATAGTTTGAGTAGGATTGGTACTAGTTCTTCCTTGAACGTTTAGCAGAATTCAACAGTGACACCATTGACTGCCAGACTTTTCTTTACTGGGAGACTTTTTCTTTTTCTTTTTTTTTAACTTTTATGTTCAGGAGTACAGGTGAAGGTTTGTTATGCAGGTAAACTAGTGTCGTGGGGGTTTGTTGTATAGATTATTTCACCACCCAGGTATTAAGCCCAGTACCCAATAATTATCTTTTCTACTCCTCTCCCTCCTCCCACCCTCCATCCTCAAGTGGGCCCCAGTGTCTGGTTGGCCTTTTTGAAGACACCAATCTGTACCACTTATGCCAAAAGACAGTCAGCTAGCATGTGGTTTTCCCGAATAATGCACTTAAAAGTCCACTAAGATGGCAAACATTTCATTAAAAAAAAAATCTTCTTCCTTTTTGTAGGTAGTTCTGAACATTCAATATTTTTCCCATGGGGTTAAAAGTACCTAAGTATATGATTACTCAGCAGTTGTGGAAAAACAAGGTCAGAAATCAAGAATTAGCAGTTTTTCAATTTTTATTTGTGAATGTTTAACATAAATGCAGAGAAGTAAAGCATTAACACAAGTCAGAATGTTTCAGTGAATACATTTCAGTAGTTCAACTTAGCATCAACTGTAAACAAACATGTCAAAGTTTCCTGGACAATGACAGCGTTTATATTTTTTAAAACAGGTAAATTTCTTATTGATGGCCACTAAGTGGCGTCTGTAGCGTTTTTATCATATAGTAGTTCCATCTACACACTATGCCTTTTTAACTGAGTTGTCCTACATTGCAAGTACGTGTTTTTAATGGTGTCTGCCTTCTGTGCTCTTCCTGCAGATTTGCTATTAAATATATTAAACTGTATTTTAGAAAGAAAAATACCAATCTCCATATATGACAAAAAAAAAAATGGTGCTGGGAGTGGTGGCTCACACCTGTAATCCTAGCACTTTGGGAGCCCAAGGCAGGTGGGTCACCTGAGGTTGGGAGTTCGAGACCAGCCTGACCAACATGGAAAAACCCCATCTCTACTAAAAATACAAAAAATTAGCTGGGCGTGGTGGCACATGCCTGTAATCCCAGCTACTCGGGAGGCTGAGGCAAGAGAATCACTTGAACCCAGGAGGTGGAGGTTGTGGGGAGCTGAGATCAGCCATTGCACTCCAGCCTGGGCAACAAGAGTCAAACTCAGTCTCAGAAAAGAAAAAAAAATGATAGATTGTAGTGGCAAAAAGGTAAGACATGAAACAGTGTATGCAATATGCATCCATATTTTTTTAAAAACACATATAATGCCTTTAAAAGGATACACAAAAGCTGGCAATAATTGTTAAAACAATGACCCTGTAGGTAAGAGGTTGGGGAGGCGGTGCAGAGTTTTTGTGGGGGGTCAGGAGTGATGAGAAATGTACTTCTCAGTGACATGCACAGGTGCCTGTTGGGCTACTTACCACATATTAACTATGCAAATAAATGTATATGAAAGGTCTTCCCACTCTGAGATCAGATAAATAAGCACATATTTGCTTATAGACTTTTACATTTTTTTGTACTTGTTTTTAGGTTCAGGTTTCTAATTCAACTGGAATTGATCTTGGGAACAAATGTACAATATTGTTTTTCTAACTCTGATCCCTGGGCTCCATAGAGTTACAGGCAGGGAAACTCCCAAGCAGGGAGTAGGGAAAGGAGCAGGAGTAGGGAAAGGAGCAGGCCGGTGCAGCTCCACCTTCATCCGGACTCTAGGTCTGAATCCCGCCTCCATCTTGCAGTCTGCACATGCAGGTGGGGATGTGCTATTAGCAGCTGGAAACAATAGCCAGGAATTCAGAGGTGAGTTCAGGTCTAGTGATGCAAAAGTCAGTAATTTCAGAGAAAAAGAAACAAAACAGAGGAAGATGTCTGTGTTCTTGCAGTCACCAATCCTGGAAAAGCAAAATAAATAGAGGAAAACAAAAACGGAACCATCAACTTCTGAAAGTCTGACCTTAAATCAGCCTTAAAAAGAAATTAAAGGGGCTGGGCATAGTAGCTCATGCCTCTAATCCCAGTGCTTTGGGAGGCTGAGGTGGGCAGATCACCTGAGGTCAGGAGTTTGAGACCAGCCTGGCCGATGTGGTGAAAACCTGTCTCTATCAAAAAATACAAAAATTAGCCAGGGATGGTGGTGCACACCTCTAATCCCAGCTAGTCAGGAGGCTGAGGCCGGAGAATCCCTTGAACCCGGAAGGTGGTGGTTGCAGTGAGCTGAGTTTGCAGCATTGCACTCCAGCCTGGGCAACAAGAGTGACAAAGAAAAGAAAGGAAAGAAAGAAAGAAAGAAAGAAAAGAAAGAAAGAAAGAAAGAAAAGAAAGAAAGAAAGAAAGAAAGAAAGAAAGAAGAAAGAGAAAGAAAGAAAAAAAGAGAAAGAAAGAAGGAAAGAAAGAAAGAAAGAAAAAGGAAGGAAGGAAGTTTGCCTCCTAGTGCGGGGAGACAAGCAGCAAAGAAAACCATGAAGGGAAGGACCAGACAGTGTATCAGATGGAGATGACTGTCACGGAGAAACCATAGCAGGGGAAGGGGAGGGATGGGGAGTTGGGGGAGAGGAATAGTGGAGATAGTTGAAGAAGCCACCATTTCCCCAGGACCTAGACAGTGCTCTGCAGATACCCGGGGAACGTGTGGCCAGGCAGGGCCGGCCCGTGCAGTAGCGCGCGCACTGTGAAGGTGCAACAGAGGGAGCGAGGGGGAGCATGCAGGGATAAACTAAGGAAGCCTGGCCACCTCATGGAGATTGCTCTGTGGGGCCTGGGGCTGGACCGGTGTGACCTCCAGCTTCAGGACCTACGTGCTCATAGGGACAATCTGATGCCCAAGGAGTTTGGGGGCTTTTGGAGGCAAGGCCCTGCCCAGGCAGGATTACCTTAAACAGCCTGCCTATTTATTTATTTATTTATTTATTTATTTATATTTCTTTTGAGACAGAGTCTCATTCTGCCCCCCTCCCACCACCCCCCAGGCTGGAGTGTAGTGGCCTGATCTTGACTCACTGCAACCTCTACCTTCCAAGATTAAGCAATTCTCTCTGCTTCACCCTCCCGAGTAGCTGGGATTACAGATGTCCACCACGACCCCCGGCTAATTTTTATTTTTTCGTAGAGACAGCGTTTTGCCATGTCGGCCAGGCAGGCCTCAACCTCCTGATCTCAGGTGATCCGCCCACCTTGGCCTCCCAAAGTGCTGGTATTACAGGTGTCAGTCACTGTGCCTAGCCTAGGGGGTACTTTTTGAGATGAGGGTGTAGACAGGCATCACTGGAGTAATTACAGGACAAGTAATATCTACATCTGTATACACACATATACCCCACCTGTTCTCCACCTTTAAGGCTGACCTTTTGTCCTCTGATCCCGTCTCTGGCTTGCAGGCACTATCGACCTCTGGAGCTGGTGAACATCGGCCACATCAACCCAAATTCAGGCCTGGCCCGCCTCATCCCAGTACCCAGCAGTGGAGGCTGAAGGAGATGGAAAATAAGGAGTGAAAGGGAGACAGATTGCGGGGAGGGGGCGTCCATATGCTTTCTTTTTTTCTCCTTTCTTTTATGTAAACACTGTCATCTGCCATTAAACGTGAAGATGATGTTGATTGGAGAAACTGCCTGACAGCTTGGTGGAAAGCACTCCCAGTTCATTAGACAAATACCCAAGGTCTCGCTTTTAATCACTCATGGAGTGCCAGATTCACTCCTAGTTCCTGCCAACAGCATGGCCCTTCTCTTCGAGAGGTCAGAAGGAATCAAGAGGAAGCCAGATGAGCCTGAGTCTCTTACCGACTCCCTGACCCTCGGGAGGAAAATGTGTCTAACCAAAAAAGCATGATCACCCCTCAGTCGAGAGACCATTATTGAGCCAGGAAGCAGCTCCCATTTCCTTTTGGGATATTTCCTTTTGGTTCGAGCCTTAAATATTCTCCTAGGTGGAAAGACCTCGTGGAATACTGTTTTCTCTGGAGAATGGAAAGAACATCAGGATCACAAATGTGGGCTCACTTAGAAGCCTCCGATTTCAGATCCAGTAAGCACTTCCAGGTCCCTGCCTTTGAGGTGGGAGCACAAGACTCTGTGATGTGGACTTCACCATTCATTCCTCTGCCCACATGCAGAGCACCTACTGTGTACCGGCTCGTGGCTACACATGCCGGACTTGGAGAGGGGACAGGTGTAGCCTGCCCTAGGGACTCAGTCTGGGGAAAGGACAGACATGAAAATATGTAATGAAAATATGTAAGAGCGGGTGGCTTTTGTGGATGCTGAGATGGAGGTCTGAATAGGGATGGTGGGGCAGAAACACAGGAGAGGCAGGAGGAGGAACAGGCAGAGCTTTGAGGAGGAAAAATGATCTGAGATTGCCAGGAAACAAGGTCAAGAAGGAGCCACGAGAGGGAGCCAGGCCAGCGAAGAGACGTTACAACTTTCATGGGACCAGAAGGGGACCAGTGTGGAAATGGAGGATGTTTGTGTGCAGCTCCTTAACTTCCCAGAGCCTTTGCACATACTTCCTGTATTCCAGGCTTCCCCTCTTAGGACCCCAGCCTTCCCAAGGTAGAAGCCAGCAGCTCTTTCCCAGCTCTCCTTACAGCTAGGGTACAGCCATGTGGCCTTGAGTCCACCAATCAGACTCAGACAAGGGAGGCTTCATTTTGGAAGCCATTGGTATGATAACAGAGGCGCCTCTTGGACTCTCCCTGCAGGCTCCCTCCGGTGAGGGTGGCTGCAATCCCAGTGGTAACCGCCGTGTCCACCATCGCCCACACCAGCCTCCTGTCTCTATTTGGCAGCAGAGGCACTGGGCCCTCCACTGGACTGGAATGTGGCTGTTGCTCCTACCCAGGAGACTCCAAGCCTGCGCCCCTGGCTCTCCTGAAGGCTCTGAGAGCTGCTAACATCCTTTAATGATCTCCTTTTCTCTCTAAACTAACAAGAGTGGGTTTTATTACTTGTAACCAAAAATTCTGATGGATATAGTCAGGATATAACAGGAGCTAGAATGAGAGACGCAGATAGGAGCTAAGTGCCAGCATCCATATGCAGCCCTAGGGTCTAGACTTGACTCTGGAGCCCAGTGGCTTTCCGTTGGGTGCTGCAGAGACCTGACAATTTCATGGAGCTTCCTGAGGGCTGAGCTGGGGGCTTCTGCACCCACTTCCTACACCAGTCACTGTGCCTAGTCTAGAGGGTACTTTTTGAGATGAGGATGTTCTGTCTTTAACGCTTTCACACACTGCTGAGCTTTCAAATGCAGATTGCATTTCAAAAAAAAACAACAATAAAGGGCCGGGCGCAGTGGCTCCCGCCTGTAGTCCCAGCACTTTGGGAGGCCAAGGCGGGCAGATCACTAGGTCAGGAGTTTGAGACCAGCCTGAACAACACGGTGAAACCCCGTCTCTACTAAAAATACAAAATCATCCAGGCGTGGTGGTGTGCCCTTGTAGTCTCAGCTACTCGGGAGGCTGAGGCAGGAGAATCTCTTGAACAGGAGGTGAAGGTTGCAGTGAGCCGAGATCACGCCACTGCACTCTAGCCTGGGTGACAGAATGAGACTCCCTTTCAAAAGTTAATTAATTAATTAATTAATTAATTTAAAAAAAACAACGATATTCATGAAGCACTTGCCACTTGTCCGGCACTGTGCCACAGGCTGTATTATTCAAGGTGGCCACAGTAGAGTCTTCTATCACACAGGCTCTTGTTGCAACATGACCTTGACAGCTCCTGCATCAAGAGGGCCGTGCATCTGTGGCTACTGTGGAAGTGACGCTGTGTGACTTCCAAGGCCAGGTCATGAAAGTGTATGCAACTTCTACCTGCTTCTCGTGGGACTCTCAGTCTTAAAGCCCAGCCACCATGCTGGAAGGAAGTCTTGGCCAAGCGTGGGTGCTGCAGCTGAGTGAGTCTTGGCCAAGTATGGGTGTTATGGTCTGGACACTCAGCTAAGACCCCAGTATGCAGTCAGCATCATCTGTCAGGTAGACAAGCCAGGAAGCCCAGAAACAAGTCTAGCCCTAGCCACCTTCTGACTAAACCCACGAGAGACTAAACGAGAACTGCCCAGATGAGTCCCAACAATCCCCAGAAATGTGAAGGACAATAATAAAATAATTGTCATTGTTTTAAGCTGCTACATTTGGGGATTTTTTTTTTATTTCTTATTTTTTTGAGACAGAGTTTCATTCTCGTTGCTCAGGCTGGAGTGCAATGCAATGGCACCTCACAGGTTCAAGCCATTCTCCTGCCTCAGCCTCTTGAGTAGCTGGGATTACAGGCATGCACCACGACACCCAGCTAATTTTGTATTTTTAGTAGAGATGAGGTTTCTCCATGTTGGTCAGGCTGGTCTCGAACTCCCCACCTCAGGTGATCTGCCCACCTCAGCCTCCCAAAGTGCTGGGATTACAGATGTGAGCCACCGCGCCCGGCCTGGAGTATTTTATAGTTGCAGCAATAGATAACAGGAACACACTGTTTATGCACCTTAACTGACACATTTAATATTCACCATGACCTATGAGGTAGGTGTTATTATTATCCATTATTATCCATTGTTATTAGTAGTAGCCTCACTTTTATAAATGAAGGAGGAGAGACACAGAGAGGGTGAGTAACTTTCTCAATGGCACACAGGTGACAAGTGGTGGAGTTCAGATCAAACACAGATTGTCTGGCCTTAGAGTCAGCCTATGTTACTACAGGAGCACGCTGCCTCGCTTGAAAAGCCCTATTGTAAGCTCAGAGAGTCATAAGAGGACTTTAAGGAGGGAAGTGGAGTGGGGTAGCCATGGTCAGATTTGTGTTTTAGGAAGACGTGGTGTCGGGGAGGAATTGAGGGCAGGTGTCAGGGCAAGGCTGGAGGCAGAGGTCACCCTGGCCACTGCAACATCTAGGTTAGCCCTCAGCAAGGCCTCACCCCAGGCAGTGGCTGTGGGGGTGAAGAATGGAGAACCAGAAACAGATCTAAGAGATAGCACAAGGGCAGGTCACTGGCTAGCTCATGAAAATGGGGAGGGGCAGGCTCAGAGATGGCACATTGTCGATTGTCACCATGTTTCTTGTGGTGGCTGGAAGAAGATACCAGCCACCACTTATCTTATTGATTTCAGCAATTGCTAAATGCAATAAGTTATTACTCGCAAAGATCAGCCTTGGGTACCAGCTAATATCACAGTTATCAGAAACCATGTCCCCAAGGGTGAGCAGAACTAGGATGTGTGTCAGTAGAAATATGTGTGGTTCTGCCATGCTAGCAGTCAACCCTAAAATCCCAGAGGTTTAAAAGAGAACTGCACTCATTCGTCTGTCCCCTGAGGTCAGCCAAGGGCTCTGCTCCACATTATCCCCCATCTGTGGCCCCCTTCTCAACCGCTGCTGATTACCATTGCGGAGGGAGAGAGAGCTGTGGAGAGCCTCAGACCAGCCATTAGGTCTTTCCCCCAGAAGTGACCCAGGTTATAACCACTCACACTGATTGGCCAGATCAGGTCACCTGACCTCCACAACTGCCAGGGGGCCAGGAAGTTCAACTAAATCCCAGGAGGCAAGAGCTAGGTCCCGGTGGTCAGCAGTAGATGATAGCGTGGGTGTGTCCTGCCTACAGGGCAGGGTGCTGGTGCCTCTGTACCCTGGCTTCATCTGGGTTAGCACTATTCATGCCTCTGTTGACCCCACATGAGCCACTTAGGGCTGAAAGCCTGTCTCCCTCTTCTGTCTAGCAGTGTGCTCTCACATCGATCTGATTGCCGGTCACACAGACTGAAAAGTCATCAGGTGTGTGCGTTTTCTATGTGTATATTATACTTTAATAAAAAGTTAATTTAAAAACAGGAAAGGCCCACTCACTCCAGCAGGGTAAAACCCTTTTATCCCAGAGCTTCAGCTCTTGGGACTGGTCCCATTCATTCCTCAGCTCTACTTACTCTCAAAATCAAAAAGCTGATCCTCAGCCTGACAGCTGCTGGTCCAGGAAGCAGGACCAAGTCAGCCTCCATCCTCAGCCAGTCTCCTTAGGGTCTCCCTGCTGTCTGGCTGAGGCTGGATACAGGTACCGAGTGGGTTAATTGTGCAGCTACACAGCGGGAACCTCTCCGATGCACAAAGTCCATTAACCTGGAAATCTGTGTGAGGAGACACGGTTTGTCTCCCAGTCTGTGCTCTTGGGACCTGGCAAACATCTGACCTCTCCTGGATGACTTTTCCAGGGTCAGCCTATTATGAACGAATCCTGACTAATTCGGTCACCCTTCCATTTCTTAAGTATGATTTGTGGCTTAATTGCAGCAGGAAAAAAATAATGAGAAGTGCACAGCCCAGGCCATATCCATAATTCATAACTGCAATAAAACCCTCCACATGCTGTCGTGACTTACGGCAGACTTAGTGGTGTGCACCCTGGGGCCAGCCAAGGGCCCAGATGTTTCCGCTGCAGAATTTAGAGCTCAAGGGCTGGAGGATCCAGGCTTCCCAACACTCATAGCAAAGCTCAATCCTGGTTGGAGGCAAAAACCAGAGCATTGGCTTAGGGCCCAGGGACTCAGGAGTGGCCGTGTAGGCTGCCCAGGAAAGCAGGGTGTGTTGGAGGCTTGGAGGCCAGAGGCATCATTGAGGGAGCAACTGCAAAGTATCTCAAACCTAGGGAAACCCATCGCCATCATCATACAGCACAGCGGGTCTGCACCAGCCCCAGGAGAGCGGAAGGGTGATATATCAGCTAGGAGGCTGGCCTATGACTGATAGAAAACCCAGGTCAAATAGCTTAAATATAAGGGGAATTTATTGGCTCACATAACTGAAAAGTCCAAAGGTTATCAGGCTTCAGGTGAGGCTTGATCCAGAGGCTCAAATGATGTCATCAGATAGAAGGCATCTTCCATTATTTTCTCTGCTTTGCACCTCAGACACCACACAGTGGCCACTCACTGGCATTTACAGGATTCCATCTCAAGAGGCCAAATGGCTGCAGGAGTTTCAGCTCTTACAGCCTCAGGGAAGAAAGACCGCCTCCTTCTGCACTGAATGAAGGCCCCAGCTCTCGGTGGCACCCATTGGTCCGGTATCCATCGCTAAACCAATTACCAGCAGAGGGGTGTGGAGGAGAGCGGAACACGCTGAGTAACTGGAGCTGAGCAGGAAGTGAAGGCCACAGACTCCATACACTGAAAAAGAGGGGAAGGGCAGTTCCCTAGGGGGAGACTTGTTTGACCAAAAGAAGCAGAACTGGAGATGCTAGGAAGGAGAAGGGCAGGTGCCTACGGCCTAGGCCAGGAGTGGACAAACTGGGCCTGGGGGCCACACCCAGCCCAACATGTGCTTATGTAGGTAAAGTTCTGTTGGCGCACAGCCATGCCATTCATTCACAGGCTGCCCAGGGCTGCTTTTGCACTGCAATGGCAGAATTAAGTCACTGTCACAGACTCTGTCCATCTGGCCTGCAGTCTAAAAAGCTACCATATGGCCCTTTTCAGAAAGTTTGCGGAGCCGGGGCATAGGGAAAATTTTATTTTAATGGGGTCCTTCTGAGACGATGGCTAACCACAAACACTGGAAACTCCCCACATCCAGGCACCTTGAAATCGGAGTTGGCACCTGCTCCGGCCTTCTGCCCGCATTCTGGCTGGGGACCAGTGTGGCACTGAGAGAGCCAGGATGCAAGAAGTCCTGTGGGTGTGAGCTGGTTTGGCCAGGTCAGGGCAAGGGCCCCTGGTCCCACTGTGCTGCTTCCAACCAGGTGACCTAGGGTGTGGCACACATCTCTCTTGGCTGGGTACACAGGATGAGGCTGGGGGTCTCCAGGCCCTCTCCATAGCTAGCAGTCGGGACCTTCTGGGGTAAGCCATGGAGGGGGCGTCCTCCTCTTCCCTCACCCAAATCTGGCCTCAGGAGGCAGAGTTGCCAACAGGAGGCACAAAGAGACCCTATCACTGCTGTGCAGGAGCAAGGGGGAATGCCGCACCGCACCCCTGTGACCACGTGTGTGCATCTGACAGTCACCCTCCTGCAGGCTCTCGTCATCAGCGCCATTTGGGGAACTTGAAACAGGCTGGGCTCTGATGTTGGGAGAGGCGTGCCTGCCAAATCTGTCCCACTGGTGTCCCAGAGCCACGTGGCTCTCCTCTCGGGGAGGATGGAGGGGACTTGGCCGACACAACCTCTCCCGTCCCTACTCTGCGGTGTGACTCTGGCTAAGGTGACCCCACTTGCCCTCTTGGAAGGTCCCATGTGCACATGAGTGGGCCCCGGGCAGTGTGCACTTTTCTATGCAGGAGGCCACCACCAGCCACCTCTGGACGCTCTGCACGGGAACTCCATGCCTGCACCTTCTTCTCTGACCAGCCCCAGGGAAGGCAATGCTTAGCGTTGACCTCAGTATTTCCCGTGAGCCCATCAAGAGCTGCTGTTCCTGCCCAGTGCCCTCTCTGCTCTGCGTGTGCTGGTCCCCAACTTCCCGTTGGCTTTGGCCGGTGGGGAACCCAGCAGGTCAAGTCAAGAGAAGATAACTAGATTGGGTCACTTCACCCTCCCTGTGGGACCCTCGGGGGCTGGCTGCAGCCCCTCGCACGTAGCTCTCTGTATTCTGGTAACTTCTCTGTCCCTTCACCGCTTTGTGTTATGTTGTAACCGCTCCTCACTATTGCGAGCCCCTGGGTGCTGACCTCCCTCTTGGGGTTTCCCTAGCCCCTGCCCAAATCTGGCTTCTTGGTTTCTGTTAGGACCCTGTCTAACATACAAGCCAAGCCACACGGAGCCTCAGAGAGACCTAGATGCTGATGGAGCTGGTGAAAGCGGGGTGATGGGGACCAAGGCCTGGCTCAGGGGAAGCCAGCCTGGATTGCTCTGGTGGCCTGCACACCTGCCCCAAATGCCTGCCCACAAAGGAGTCCCCCGAAATTCTGAGGATGGCCGGTTAGTCATAGCTCCCTTGGCCTGCTGAAGACCACAGTGGTAGGGCCAAGTCTCCCCAAGGTTTGGGAATTCCAACAAGTTACTAAAGGTCCAGCAAGGGTCTGCTTGCCTGAGGCCTGTGCCCTAGAGTGGGACGACAAGTTTGGAGCCCCCCAAAAGGCCTCCCACGGAAGCATGCATGCAGCCGCACCTGCACACAGCTGCACCTTCATTCTGCAAACAAGAATACAGACTGCCACACTGAAGAAGGAGCTGAAAGATCCTGGGTTTCAAAGAGTTTTCTGTCTATAGAGACAGACAAGGAATAAATAAAGAGTAACAAGAGTTACTTGTTAACTTGTTTAATTGTTACTTGTTGTTTAATTGTTACAAATTAACAAGTAACAGAGAAAATTCTGATGTTAGCACGAAAAATGCTACAGTTTAGGGAAACACTGGGAATGGGGGAACACTGAGACTGGCACACGCAAGAGGTTGTTTGAAGGAGACATCTGAGCGCCTCTAAAACGAGGGTAGAGGAACCCGGTCACCAGGAGAGGGGAAGGGAGGACCCCCTGCAGAGGGAGGCAGTTAAAAGCTCAGCATTGAGGAAGAACAGCTCAGCTCTCCCACTGAGACAGCAGCAATCCTTCTGGCTGGAAAATCACCTGGGAGCCTGGCCCTCCTGGAATCACCTCCTCCCGCTGTTTCACTAAGTTATGTTCATTCTTTATTGGATGATCAGAAGTCTCAAATCTCCCCATTCCCAATAGTCTGGATGGCTGCTCTGTGGCCTGGTGAGAGGGTTGATTCCCGCTTTCCACAGTTTGCTCTATTGACAATTATATATGACCTCATTATTCTCAATGGTGGACCAATGCATGAATAAGGCTGGAGACAAAGGAAGTGGCACCCAAGCCTAAGCCATGAAGAGTTAAAGAACACATACCTAGCTTTAGAATTGTGTATTTCATTCTAAGTAATTTAGTTCCTGCCTTTTACACTTGCAATTAAGAGATGGTGAGTGACAAAAGATTTCTTCTCTGTAGGCAAAAAAGTACATACCCACAAGCTCGTGCACCCACACAAATTCCATCAGCACTCTCATGCATCTCCAGGTACAGACAGCAATACACAAGAGCCCTGGCCTCTGCCTGTACCATATGTACACACATGTGCACACCCCATGCAAGTGCATGCAGAGTTGTGTGCACTTGGGAGTTCACGCTGATGGACTATACATCCTGTGTGTTCATTGCATGCACGGGCGCGCTTGCACTAGCACCTGTGTGTGCCGGGGTCACATTATGACTTTTAAGAGGCCCTGAGCATGGAAAAGCTTCTGTAGTATTTTTGCCTCCAACAAGTAATTTAAAAGAAAAGGTTATTTTTTTAAATATCAGAAAATTTGCTGGATGTGGTGACTCATGCCTGTAATCCCAGCACTTTGGTAAACTGAGGTGGGCAGATCACCTGAGGTCAGCAGTTCAAGACCAGCCTGGCCAACATGGTAAAAACCCGTCTCTACTAAAAATACAAAAATGAGCCAGGTGTGGTGGTGGGTGCCTGTAATACCAGCTACTTGAGAGGCTGAGGCAGGAGAATCACTTGCACCCGGGAGGTGGAGGTTGCAATGAGCAGAGACTGTGCCACTGCACTCCAGCCTGGTAACAGAGTGAGACTCCATCTCAGAAAAAAAAAAAAAAAAAAAAAAAAAAAAACCTGCTAGCAGCCAGGCACAGTGGCTCATGCCTATAATCCCAGCACTTTGGGAGGCTGAAGTGTGTAGCTCGCTTGAGCTCAGGAGTTTGAGACCAGCCTGGGCAATATGGTAAAACCTTATCTCTACTAAAAATACAAAAGTTAGAGGAGTATGGTGATACACACCTGCAGTCCCAGCTACTTGGGAAGCTGAGGTGGGTGGATCACTTGAGCCCAGGGGATGGAGCCTGCAGTGAGCCGTGATTGTGCCTCTGTGCTCTGTCCTGGGTGACGGAGCAAGACCCAGTCTCAGAAGAAAAAAAAAAAAAAAAACTTTGAGGGGCTTGGGTTCTACACGCTCGCTACATTTTGATCCAATTGGTCTAGGGTGGGGCCTGAGCATCTGGGTTTAGAAAATCTTCCCAGGTGATTCTAACATGCAGCCGAGGTTGGGAATCTCTGATCTACAGGACCCCCTGATGAGTGAATGTCCCATGACGGGGAACTCACTACCTTATTTAGCAGCCCCATTTGCTTTGCGGACAAGTTCAGAGTTGAGAGCCTTTCTCCACACTGTGGTTCCAAATTTCCAGAAAGGTGAAAGCAAGCCCAGGGTGGGGGTGTCTTCCTACTGTCATTAGCTGGGAGGTGTTCATTGATTCTGCTACCCTCCTCTGGTGGCTGGTTGCCCACTCTAGCATAACCTGCCTCCTCCAGGAAGCCTGCCTGACTACTCCAACACCCAGGCCTCTCTCCCAGCTCTGGGCACCCAGACCCCCGAGGACAGAGCGCTTGCTTCCTGTTCCTCCTACCTAAGCCTCGTCTCCAGCAGGCTTCTGTCAGGTGAAAGTGCAAGCAGCTGGCACTATAGGGCTGCAGGTCTGGAGATAGCACAGGATGGGAGGCCAGCAGATGCCGGCCAGATGCATGGCGAGGCAGGCCCTCCACTGTTCAGAGCCTGCTGGCTCAGCCGTGAGGTGGGGCTGATGTACCTGCGTGAAACACCTGAACAAACGTGCAGAGCCTGCCAGCACCGCACCTGCACACAGAGGGCTCCACGTGGCTTCACCCCAAGCTGGGTGCCTGACACAAGGCCGACTTCTCCACGAGGCACCACAGACCCCACGCCAAGAGCCCACGCTACTTTTAGAGGACCCTCAAAATGTCTTAGATTTCTTTTAAAATCAGAAGAAAATGATGACTCTAATGTCGCCTGGGTTGTATTTGTCTTCACACTGATGACACTGTAAAAGATCAGTGTTAGTATTTTATGGAGGAAGGGACCCCTGAAAGCCATACTGCAGCCCTAGCAAGAGTGGTAATCTCCAGGCCTAGAGGGGGGCCCTGTGGGATCCCCACATTCCCAATGGGCCCAAGCCAGTGTTTCAGAGGGCACGATCTGTGCCCACTGATGCTGACTTCTATCAGAGGAGTTTCTCCAGCAAAGCAAGGCAGGCGAAAGTCTGGGCTCTGGAGTTACGTGGGTGGAACCTGAGTGCGTGACAGGCTGGTCGTTTCACCTCTCTGTGCTTCTGTTTCTGCTGCTGTAAAATGGGGGTGCTAAGACTCCTCCCAGGGTCGTGAGGACTCAGGGAGATGATGCACTGAGAGACCCAGGCACCTGGGAGGCCTGTCCCCACCCTCCACTGGGACAGTAGTACCTCCAGCGGTGTGGCAGACAGCAATGGGCTCTTTCTGGTGCCCTGGGACAAGGCCAGGCCCTGGGCATCACGGCAAGTTTCCGACACATGTGAGCCCTTGGGAGAGGCCTCAAGCCCCTGCCTCCTCCAGCCTAAGAAAGGGGCTGATCCCTGGGGCCTCTGCCTGAGGAGCCCTGGGGAGCTGCCATTTGGTCCCTTTCTCTGGCTGGTGAAGGGGCCCGAGGGAAGCCCAGGGCGCTTTTCAGGATGTGTGGCTGCTCTGTGCCCAGGGCTCCTCTGCCTCCCTCCTCTTGGTCCCCACAGAGGAGCAGTGGGGGCTCTGCTTGTTCTCCTGGCTTTTTATTCTGAGCACATTCCGCAAGCACTTATTGAGCACCTACTGAGTACTGGGGGAGCAGATGGAAGCAGAGCCACTGGCTGGAATTTCTGGATCTCAGCCAGGCTGAGGGGAACCCGGACAGCCTAGGGAGGGAGGGGTCTCCTCTGCTGCAGACCGCCCACAGGTGCTGGATCCCGACTGGCAGACGCTTGCTCCATCTTCACATTGCCCTGAAAGATGGGGCAGTCATCACCACATTACAGATGAGGAGATTGATGCCCAGGCAGGAGAAGGAGCTTCCTTGGGCCACGTGGCTGTCAGTGGTGAGCTGAGGCCTACACCCAGCTCTTTCTGATACAGAGCCCTCGTCCTAAGCCAGCTCACCTCCCGTGCCATGACAACTGAGGTGACCTTGTGCCAGGGCTCCTGGGACCCTCAGGAAAGGGCCTGCCCGCAGGCTCACCCTTTTGGCCTGAACAGACTGGCTGAGACAGGTCAAGAGGAAGCCAACCTTCATCCTCCCCCTGGGCTCATCACCAGCACTGAAGCTGAAAGGGGGAGCTCCCAGAGGAACATCTGATGAATGAGGAGGGCAGAAAGTGACTTCCTCAAGGTCATACAGCAAAGGAAAAGGAGAAGGGGGCTGGTGGCCTGGGGCGGTAGCTCACGCCTATAATCCCTGCACTTTGGGAGGCTGAGGCGTGTGGATCACTTGAGATCAGGAGTTCAAGACCAGCCTGGGCAACATGTTGAAACCCCATCTCTACTAAAAATACAAAAATTAACTGGGCGGGGTAGCCTGTAGTCCCAGCTACTCGGGAGGCTGAGGCAGAAGAATTGCTTGGACCCAGGAGGCAGAGGTTGCAGTGAGCCAAGATTGTGCCACTGCACTCCAGCCTGGGTGACAGAGTGAGACTCAATTTCAGAAAAAGGAAAAAGGAAGAAAAGGGGGCTGGGGTGGAGTGGCCTCTGAGTGTCCCGTTTTCTCCCCATCGGGGAGAACCCTCCAAGCTGTCAGATGGGCATCTCACCCCACTGGCCAAAGTGGAAGACACCCTTTGGGGCCCAGTGGGCTCTTATCTATATTTGCCAAGTCTCTATCCCCCACCCACACGCACACACACAAATCTCCCTAAAACACACGTTGAACCTGACAATTCCTTATTTTTTTAAATATAGAGATAAAGTCTCACTATGTTGTCCGGGGCAACATTCAGCAAGCACTTACTGAGCACCTACTGAGTACTGGGGGGCAGATGGAAGCAGAGCTGCCGGCTGTCCTTGCACTCCTGGCCTCAAGCAACCCTCTTGCCTCAGCCTCCCAAAGCGCTGGATTACAGATATAAGCCACCCCACCTCCCACCCTCCCGCTTTTTTTTAAAAACCTGACAGTTGTTAAAACGTTTTGCACTTTGTGAAGCATATATATATATGTATGGCTTGTGCTTCCTTACCGCAAGTCTTGAGATAAGTAATCTTCGTTAAGGGTGATTTTTCTGATTTTAAATTTTTAAAGCACAGTAATACATAAAAAGATAGAAAAATTCCCCATAAATACAATCCCTCAGAAGTAACCCCTTTTATTAACATATGGACATATTTCCTTCCTTCCTTCCTTCCTTTCTTTCTTTCTTGCTTTCTTTTTCTTTCTTTCTTTTCGAGATGAAGTCTCAGTCTGTCACCCAGGCTGGAGTGCAATGGTGCAATCTCAGCTTATTGCAACCTCCGCCTTCTGGGTTCCAGCAATTCTCCTGCCTCAGCCTCCCAAGTAGCTGGGATTACAGGCTTGTGCCACCACACCTGGCTAATTTTTGTATTTTCAGTAGAGAAGGGGTTTCACTATGTTGACCAGGCTGGTCTCAAACTCCTGACCTCAGGTGATCCACCTGCCTTGGCTTCCCAACGTGCTGGGATTACAGGGGTGAGTCACTGGGCGTGGCCTCCTTGTATTTTCTTTGCTACTTTTGTTTTCACTGTAAAGTGTACAGTCTTAAATGTACAACTCCCTAAGTGTTTAGCCACTAGCTAGATCCAGATCAGAAATATTTCAGCACCTTCACAGGCTCCCAACCCACCCCTGGCCCTGGACAACTGCTGTCCTACCATCACTCCCCATAGGTTAGCGTTGCTTGCTTTAGAATTTTTTAAAGAAATCATTGTTATCTTGCTTCTTCCTCTCAACAAAATAGCTGTGAGGTTCCTGCCTGCTGTTGCCTGTGTCTGTGGTTGTCCTTTTTGTTGATGTCTGCTATTTTATTTTATTTATTTGTAATTTTTATTTATTTATTTATTTATTTATTTATTTATTGAGATAGGGTCCTGCTCTGTCACCTAGGCTGGAGTGCAGTGGCAAAATCTTGGCTTGCTGCAACCTCTGCCTCCTGGGTTCAAGTGATTCTCCTGCCTCAGACCCTCAAGTAACTGGGATCACAGGCGTGTGGCACCACGCCTGGCTAATTTTTGTATTTTTAGTAGAGACAGGGTTTCACCATGTTGGCCAAGCTGGTCTCGGACTCCTGACCTCAGGTGGTCTACCTGCCTCAACCTTCCAAAGTGCTGGGATTACTAGCACAAGCCACCGCACCAGGTCTGCTATTATATTAGAAGGATGCACCATAATTAATTCATCCATTCTACTGTTGATGGACACTTGGATTGTTTCTACACTGGGGCTATTAAGAATGAAGACACTTGGAAATTCTTGCTTTTAGAGGATTTCCTACAATGAATACATCTCAATAATAATAACTGTTACATACTATATATTGTATATCATACTGTTATATAATTAATAAATACATTAAATTTTAATGAAATCAATGCAAACTAATATAATTTTCGTCATATCCAATGAAATCTTAGCTTTGCCAACACTTTAAATGTCACATCGTTAAAATCCCTGCCTAGTAATTATGCTTAAAGGCGCTATGTAACCCCGATTTAATTTTTTGTTCTGCGGATGAGAAAACAGCAAGGAAGGCACAACTCGGTCCTGCCCCGGCTCTTCCCCCTCGGGATGAGTTTCAACGCGAGGAAGCCAAGAGCCTAAAATACGAACACCCAGAAAATTAAGCAGGGGGAGAGGCCCTGCTGAGGCAATAAAGAAACACACATCCAAGGACGGAGGAAGGTGTCCGATGTTGGCTTCCGCAAATACGAAGCAGAAAGAGCCACGAGGCGTGGACGCTGGCCGGGCGCCTCCGCGCGGGATCCAGGGAGGCGCCGCACCCGCATCCGCCACCAGGCGGCGCCAGAGCAGCGTCCACGGCTCCGCAGGGCTGGGGCTGCGGGAGGGGCCGCGGAGACAAACCAGGCCCCCAACCAGGCTTCCTGCAAAGACCAGGTAGGAGAAGGCTCTGGCAGCGGATCAGAAGCTTTTCCACAGACATGCTCCACTCCGCCTTCCCTCCTAAAGCATCCGAAATTACCTCCGCCCCCTGAGCTTCCCGGACCTCATTTGTCAGCCAGGAAGAAGGATGGAATGAGATGCATTCGTTGTAGGAAATCCTCTAAAGAGCAAGCGTTTCCCATTGCCCCATTGCCACAGAATTTCCCAGCCGGGCAGCCCCTGGGTCCAGTCCCGCACCTTCCCAGCGAGTTCAGAGAGGGCCTTCGAACAGCCTGAGGTCACACAGCCACCCTGGGTCCGTGTCTTCTCCCAGAAACTGGGATTTCCTCTTCGCGCAGGGACCTGCAGAGAAGCAGCTGGTCCCCAGGTCTCCCAACTGCACCCGCCGCCCCGTCTGCCTCCCCGCGGAGAAACGTTGTTCAGGATAACTAGCGTCCCCCCAACCCCCGCGATATGCAAGAGCGAGCTTTGTGAGTGGCTCTTCTGGACCCGTTTATGCCTGGGGTCGGAAGAACGCACTAAAAAAGCTTTAAGACAAAAGCCACGTGGATGTCAGGGAGCAGCTGCAGAATCCGCGTTGGAAGGGAACTCTGCGACCGTCGGATCCCAAAACTCAGTCCACCGACTGCGGACCAGCGTACCTGCCCTGGGCCACGCAGCAAATGCATTTCACTTCCAACAGGTGAAGCTGTCACCTGAGCGGGGGCTTCTCAGCCCAGGCTGGGGGCCGCAGAAATGTCTTTCATCATCCTTCACCTGCAGGAAGCTCATGAGACAAATAGGGGGAAATGGAGGCAGGAGGCGAATGGAAGAGCAGAGGTGAGAGCGCGATGCCGTCCCAGAGGCAGCCGCACTGCAGAGGGCAGGGCCACGTCCTGGTGGCTTTCTCTCCCCTGCCCAGGGAAGCAGCAGACCTTCTCCTCTGGGAGCCGTGAACCGAGGGCCGACACAGACACCCACGTGTGGAACACCAATTAGACAATCGCAGCTGTCTGGCATCATTAATGACACTGATATTAACTCTCCAGCCCCTGCCCAGCATTTGGCGGTTGTCACTTCTGGTCCCACAATGAGCCTGCAAAAGTACAGATTGTCATCTCCATGCTGCGGAGTAGAAAATAGTTGGGGAGGCAACGTGACTCTCCCAGACCCACGCAGCTAAGAACAGAGGTGGTCGGGGCTTCCTCCTGCACGGCTGGGCCACCGTCCCCCAACAAGGGAGGTCCTGGCTGCTGGAGCTGGAAGGAAGCGTGGCGACTGCGGCCCTAGGGTGCATCCGGATGAGGTCGGCAGGGTGATGGCACTCAGGGGATGCAACATGCACACACAGGATACAACGGGATCCCACACGGAGATCCCACTCGGGAATTCCACATGGGGATCCCACACGGGGATCTCACTCGGGAATCCCACACGGGGATCGCACCGGCCAGCCTCCGTGCTTACTGTCCATCCATTTTCCCCACAGCACCGGTGAACTCGCCAGGATAAGAGCCATGCCTCCTTTGACATGCGAGCCACATTTTCCCTCTGCGTCCCCGTTTGGATTCTGCACATCAGCGTTTCTCCGGCCCCTGCCGTCCACATCCCTCAGGACTATTATCCAGTGGAGTGGTCACCCCTCGAATGGCTGAACATTTTTTTCACTTCCTCCCCCAATCGGTCAAGGCACGCAGAAGTGGCCTGGGCAGGCCCCCTTTGGATGGCTCCCCACACTGAGTCTGCCTGTCCCTGAACTACTCTGGATGCTCCTTTGCAGGGCAGGAAGGCTGCCTCATCCATCCCCTGATGTCCACTGTCTGTCCCAGGCTTGGCACAACGGAACGTGCAGACCCACCAGCTCAGGGGCCCTCAGATTTTAGCTGCTATAGATGGCAAAAGAGTTCAGGAAATAGGGCAGGCCTCATCTAAGTTATGACATCAGCCTTGGACAATCTCCTCCGTGTATTTTTCTAGGATCCCAGGGCCACCAATTACTAGATATTCATGGTTACTCCTCCGTGCTGAGCTGTGGGTCCCCTAATTAAGGAGGCTATGTCATTGCTGACTCAGCTGGTGCCTTCTCTCTCTCCAGAAACTACCACAAGAGCGTCTCTGACTCATCTGGCTCATTCATACTGCATGTGCACATGTGTGTTCCCGTGGGCAGGGGCATGCGTGTGCATTAAAAGCTATTTAAAATGTGCAACATGTGACACTATAACTGCCATTTATGCTAAATCACCTTGCAAATGTATTTTTCTACATGAAAGCTTTATTTTTGTTTTGTTTCATTTTGTTTTTGAGACAAGGCCTCACTCTGTTGCCCAGGCTGGTCTCCTAAGCTCAAGTGATTCACCTCCCTCTTCTTTCCCAAGTGTTGGGATTACAGGCAGGAGCCACCATGCCCGGCCTCTTCATGGTCATCTTAAGCCTCTTCATTTGTGAACTGCTTCATGTAACTCCTGTCTTGCATTTATGTTTTCATCGCTGGTAACCCTGGTTCACAAAGGCACCTGGGGATGGAGATATAGCATTGGTGATTTTCACATCAGCAGCAGGGAAAGATGGAGCACTCATGGGTGCTCTTAGAAGAGTTGGGTGGCCACCGAGAAAAAACTAAGGTGGGAATCACACCTTATACTATATGCCGAAATATATTCCAAATGGGGAAAATATTTAGATACAAAAAAGCTCTGAAAACAACAAAAGGAAAGCACATTTTGTATATAATCTCAACATGCAGAACTCCTGTCTCTAAGGAGGACATAAAACTCCAACAATATAAAAGATTGTTAGAGTCTCATGAGTTTTAAAGTCAAAAGTCAAGCAAAAAGCAGGGAAAAATATTTGTAACTCCTATCACAGATACAGATTCCTTCATATGTAAAGACTCCCTAGAAATCAATAAGACCAAAAATTCAACAGGAAAAAAAAAAAAAAAGGAAAAAAAGCCCAGGACATCAACTGCTGATAGGGGCTGGCTCTGTGTCCCCACCCACATCTCAGCTTCTAGCTTCCTTAATTCCCACGTGTTGTGGGAGGGACTGGGGGGAGGTGATCACATCATGGGGGTGGGTCTTTCCCATGCTATTCTCCTGATAGTAAATGGGTCTCACGAGATCTGATGGTTTTAAAAATGGGAGTTTCCCTGCACAAGCTCTCTCTTTGCCTGCCATCATCCATGTGTGATGTGACTTTCTCCTCCTTGCCTTCCACCATGATTGTGAGGCCTCTCCAGCCACATGGAACTACAAGTCCATTAAACCTCTTTTTCTTAAAGTTGTATGTCTTTATTAGTAGCATGAAAATGGACGAATACGACTGCTTAGATTCAAATCCCAGCTCTGCAAGTTACTACCTTTGTATCTTTGAGCAAGTTACCTGACCACTCTGGCCCTTGGTTTCTTTGTCTATAAAAGGGCCCTGGCCTCACTGGGGTCGTTGTAAAGATCCCCAGTATTACTGCTGTTTATTTACCTGCACACCCTCCCTCAAGACTGGGGCCTCCTGGGGATGAAGGCTGGCACCCCAAAGGCCCTCTGGTATGCAGCTGCGGCTGGTGAATTGTGTTCAGGTGGGCCTTGATGAGGGATCCAATTCCAGTTCTTTGGCCTACGCCACAGTGCTACCTGAGTCACTGATAATCCTTGCAGAGGGCCCCGTGTGCATCCACATTAGAAGGAGGGAGAAAACAAGCCCAGGACTTGGAATGGCAAACGCAGGCCTCTGCAGAACGTCCCAGCTACATGGCCCTGGGTGGAAGTTAAAATTCATAGACTGTTAATTAGTATGTGGAACAGGAAGTTTCTGAATAGCTTTGCAGTAAGGCCATCGGCAGGCTGAGGGCCAGCACTTAAAAGCCTGCTTGAAAAGAGAGAGGAGGGAAAACGAAGACAGAACAGTCAGGGCTGGGGATGTTTCTGCTTCTTTTTACATCACAGCAACCCAAACACTCGTTTTTGCGGGGACTTCCTATGGAAATGAATCCATGTGCCCTTGAGGTGGGCTTTGAAAGCACTCAGGCCCTGCAATAACCAAGGGCTGGGAGAGAGTACAGGAGGGTGGGAGAGAGAGGGCGTGTGTATGTGTGTGTGTGTGTGTGTGTGTGTAACCACCTTCACAGGTCACAAAAGGCTTTTTTCTGCCTACTTTTAAAGCCACACCTGCCTCCTTGATGAGCCAGGACACAGGTATAGGATGACCCATAAGGAGATGACAGTGTCCTTGACTCAGTGACGTGGATGCCTTTGGCCTTCAGCATGAAGTTAACATTTCAGGGGACCTTGAATCTCAAATTTGCAACTCTGTGACCCCCCTTCCCTGCCTGGGCCTCAGTTTCCCCCTCCGTAGCAGGATGCCCAGGCTCCACAGCCTGCTGAGGCCCTGCAGCAGCACAGGCGGGCGGCGCCACGTTTCCTGGGGGTCTGGCTCACTATCACCAGCGCTGACTCTGGGCTCAGCACGGCGGTTCCCAGGCATTGCTGCCAAGGCCGGTAGAGGTCACGAGTGTTCTCCATGGTCTATGCCCACTGCTGCACTGCTGTGTCCCGGTTGCAGCCACAGCCTGCTGGCTCATGGACCAGCCCCCTGCCTAGGACCCACCTCAAGGTAGCTGTCCTTAACGTTCATGACAGGGGACTGGGCACCTGAGCTCACTCTGCTTGGAAACCCCACACAGAGGCATCTCCCTGCTCTCAATGGCGAGTTGAAGCAGGGCGCACGGACCTGCATTCCAGCCTGTGGAGTGGGAGGACGCACCCAGGGTTCCCAAAGGCTAGTTGGCCAGCCTGAGAATGCTTTGAAAGCATGTCCTCTGGCCATGAAGGTAGCTCCGGGTCCTTCTGCCCCTTAAGGCCCAGGCTCTGGCAGTGACCAATGCAATTTTACCTAAAGGTGGGACTGTGCCCCCAGGGAGGCATTCCACCTTGAAGAACAGAAAGTCACCCACTGGGAAGGTTATTGTCTTAGAATTTTTTTCAGTCTTGCTAATTGTGTGGAAGAAGAAGAAGGACTCAGCTTGGCGCTAATGTGTCTGTTTGTGTTTTTGAGACAGGATCTTGCTCTGCCATCATGGCTCACTGCAGCCTCAACCTCCTGGGCTCAAGTGATCCTCCCACCTCAGCCTCCCGAGTAGCTGGGACTACAGGCATGCACCACCACGCCCAGCTAAGTTTTGTATTTTTGGTAGAGATGGGTCTCATCGTGTTGCCCAGGGTGGTCTAGAACTCCTGGGCTCAAGTGATCCGCCCTCCTCGGCCTCCCAAAACGCTGAGATTATACAGCACCTGGCCTGCTAATGTTTTTAACACCTCTCTGACCCCTGTTCACCCCTATTGTGTGTCTCAGGGCCTCCAGCAGACAAAAGACCAAAGTACACAGAACAAAATGTCATGGTGTCCATTTTCTTTCTTATATTTTCTTTTTGAGACGGAGTCTCACACTGTCACCTAGGCTGGAGTGCAGTGGCACGATCTCGGCTCGCTGCAACCTCCGCCTCCCAGGTTCAAGCAATTCTCCTGCCTCAGCCTCCTGAGTAACTGGGATTACAGGTGCATGCCACCATGCCTGGCTAATGTTTTGTACTTTTAGTAAAGATGGGCTTTCAATATGTTGGCCAGACTGGTCACAAACTCCTGACCTTGTGATCTGCCCACCTTGGCCTCCCAAAGTGTTGGATTACAGACATGAACCATAGCACCTGGCCTGCGAATGTTTTTAACACCTCTCTGACACGTGTTCACCCCTGTTTTCCAACTGAGCATGTCTCAGGGCCACATCCTCCAGCAGACCAGAGACCAAAGTACACAGAACAAAGTGTCATGTTTGAGAATACTTCTGTAAAGTTTCCTTTTGAGAATACTTTCTGTTGACAGCAAGGGGTATGGTTGCCTGTTTATACACAGTATATGGTTTCCTCTTGAAGGAAATTTAAAACTGAAAAGAGGATGTAGTTTTAAGAGAAACGATTAGTAACTGTGGACATAAATGTATTTAATTTTAAAACTGTATTTAATTTAAATTGACTTTAACATTGTTAAATAAAGAAGAGCTCAGGAGCTCTGCAGCTCTGGATCATGCCTGAACATGGCTCCTACAGGCATCTGGGAGAGCGAGCCCCATTCAGCCCCACAGCTCTGCTCAGACTGCACTTGACCCAGATGGGGGACAGATAGCGCTCTACCCCCACTGAGGCCAAGTCATGTGCTATGCAGCTCTGAGCCTGGTGACAGCACAACTTGGTTTACCTGATTCCCAGGGATCAAAGCAGGGGTCCAGTGTCTCATGCTCAGGAGGGATCATGGGGAGGGGACCTTCCTTCTTCCCTGGGGACTTGGGGACAGGGTTCCCGGGGCTGGCTTCTGACTATCGAGGAGAGCATCGCTGGCCTCTCCGATCCTGTGCTGTACAGTGGCCGTGACGACTCTCCGGTATGTGAAGGGCCCACGTGCTCTGGGTGAGTCACCTTCTGTCTCCCCTGGAGCTGAGCCTACCGTTTCTTCTACTGAATATGCAATTATAGGATGCTTCTTCTGGGCCCTGAGCTCTTCACCAGTACTAACTCATTTAATCCTCATCACAGCCCAACAGGGGAGGTACTGTTGGTCTACCCAGTTCACAGATGGGGAAGCTGAGGAAGAGTGATTCAGGTCAGACAACCAGGAAGGAGTGGATTGGATGTGATGTTTGTCAACATGGCGGCGAACATTTGAAGTTGGAAATTGCAGCCCAGCCCTTGCACTTGACAGAAGGCCTGCGGTGCCCGCACTGTAACCCAGGGGGCTGGTGTCAGAGTACTCGCCAAGCCAGTGTCCTCCTCCATTAATGGGATGATGTGCACACCCCAAGAGTAAGTGGCAGGATGGCAGGAGACAGCGTGCAGACAGCGTGGCAGGGTGGGTGATTCTGTCACCAAGGCTCATCTGTCTTCCCTCCCTTCCCTCGCTTCTCACTCCTGAGGGCATCACCCTCACTCTCACTTCACCTGTTCACCAGAAGCACACTGAAAACACATATGTAAGCATCGCAAACAGTGCCAGGCAGGGCCAAGCTCATAACTTCTTCAGCTGGCTCCACCATCACCTGCTGTGTGATCTCGGTCTCATCCCTACCCTCTCTGGGCCTCACATGCTGCTTCTGTAAACAGGTGGATGTGATCCCACATGAAGAGTCAGAAACCTACAGTCCTTGCGCCAAATCAGACACCACCTGTTACAACAGCAGAGTTGAGTCCTGGTGACAGACACCTAAAATAGTTACTCTGGCCCTCCAGCATTTCCCAGCCCCTGTCCTGGAAGATCTGGGCAGAGACCTTGTTTTGTTCACTGAATTTGCTCTTGGTGAGCCTGGAACAGCGTCGACTCCTGCAGGCTTTCAGTAGATAGATGCCTATTGAATGAATGCATTTCTGAGAGCTCTGCTGCCTTTGATTATCTAAGACCACGATCACAGCTTGTGGACCAGGGTCACCACAAAGGCTTGTGACCCATGTGCTTCCTCGAGCTACCAGACAGCAGATGGCTTGAGGGCTACGGCAGTCATGAAGGTGCGCCCTTCAGATCCGTGCCCTTCAGGTCCCTGACCCTCAGATCTTTCTTTTAATTTTTAATTTTTTACTTTTTTAGAGACAGGGTCTCGCTATGTTGCCCAGGCTGGAGTGCAGTGGCTATTCACAGGCACGATCCCACTACTGATCAGCGCGGGAGTTTTGACCTGCTCCATTTCCGACCTGGGCCGGTTCACCCCTCCTTAGGCAACCTGGTGGTCCCCGGCTCCCGGTAGGTCACCATATTGATGCCGAACTTAGCGTGGACACCCAATCAGCATAGCGTACTACAGCCCAGAACTCCTGGGCTCAAGCGATCCTCCCACCTCAGGCTCCCGAGTAGCTGGGACTACAGGCACGCACCACCGCACCCAGCAGATCTTTCCTAAAGAAGGAATCCACTATTCCACTGCAAGGAGAGCAGCTGGCGACAGCTCCAGCTGTTGGAGCTTTCTGGACCTCTCTCCTCTTTTCAGCCCAGGCTGTGCATTTCCAGTATTAGGGCCTCACCACTTATGCCCAGTCCAGGACTCCCTTAGTGAGCGATCTTTGTTCTGAGCTCTCCAGGGGGCTGGAAAGGACCTGTCAGATGGGCACAGCAGCCTGAGTGTCTCCCTGCTTCCTTTCCCTTTGCCTTTCATGGAGCTGGCCTACAACAAACCCCTGGCACTTCGGTCTTCCACACGACTACTTTCTTTTTTTGCTTTGAGGTGGAGTCTCGCTCTGTCACCCAGGCTGGAGTGCAGTGGTGCGATCTGGGCTCACTGCAACCTCTGCCTCCTGGGTTCAAGTCATTCTCCTGCCTCAGCCTCCCACGTAGCTGGGACTACAGGCGCGTGCCACCTCGTCTGGCTATTTTTGGTTTCTTTAGTAGAGATGAGGTTTTGCCCAGGCCGGTCTTGAACTCCTGACCTCAGGTGATCCACCTGCCTCGACCTCCCAAAGAGCTGAGATTACAGGCATGAGCCACTGCGCCCGGCCCCACACAACTACTTTCTGCAGGACCTGAACCACGGGGACAGACTCTTCAGCATGCGTCAAGCACGTGGTGTTTAAGGAGCACTGGGCTGGGAGCTGGAGGGTGGGCCCATCCACCCGAAGAACAGCAGAACTGGTCAGCAGCCTTGCAGAGCTCCCGGGGATGATCAGCTCACCCACATTCCACGTGCCCTGGGAATTCCAACATTCAGGGACTTGCAGAACTTTGCAGCTGAACCTGGTGAGCATTTGGCTGCAGCCCTGCCATCTGTGGAGGTGATTAGTCTCAGAGAGGGGAAGGTGTGGGGATTGAGGGGCCCAGGACTCCCGCCCTCCTGGGTTTGGGCGCAGGAGGAAGCAGGCGTGGGAGCAGTGTCATTGCAGACCCCAGTGTCTGCCTTACTGGAACAGTTGACTGGAGAGCTAGGCTTAGATCAGAGGCCGAATGTGAATCCATAAGACCTTCTGAGTAGAGTTAAATTCACACACTGCCTGGAATGCCCTTCCCACCCTGAAGAGGGGCTGAGCTGCGTCCCCTCAGCTCCCCACCCCAAAGTCACCATCAGCTAAGTGACTCCTCCTCCCAGAGACAAGATTGAGTCAGGGGCTGGTGAGAGAAGAGGCCAGACTGTTTACCTCTCACTCTTTTATCCTGCAGAGGGGAGAGCAAACTCTTACCTCTTTGGGCTCTCAAAGAGTGCGGAATTAGCAGAAGAGACTCGTCTCAGGTCACACATGTAGGCTGTTGGTGGCGGAGTTGGAATCAAAGTCAGAGAAACACATTACCGAGCACAACATGCTGAGAAGCCTGGCGAGAAAGAGACAGCCCCCTGCACAGCTGGCCTCTGGGAAGAGTGTAACCCAGCCACTGGTCCCAGAGTTGGCAAGGCAAGGGGTATAGGCACATTGTGGACTAGCGAGGGGATGGCATGACCACCCTGGTGCTGCAGGGGCACGTGGAGGGACTGTGGTGGAAGCCCGATGGGAGCCGAGCTTGGCTGAAGCCACAGACCAAGAAGCCTGGGTAGTGACATGCCTGTGGCAACCTCTCCAGGCACAGGGCCTTAGGGGAAGAATCCCAAGGGGTGGAGGGGGCATCCAAGGGGTGGAGGAGGGGTCGCAGTGGATGGAGGGGGACCCCAAAGGTTAAGGGTGAGCCCAAAACAAAGAGCAAGAGCACGGGAGCCCACCATGCCGTGCGCCTTATGTACTGTGTTTCATCTAATCCCCCAGGATGCTTCAAGTTGGGAGACATTTTCCCCTTTCACGGATGAGAAAACTGAGGCTCAGAGAGGGTAGGAGACTTGGCCAGAAGATGCCGGCAAAGAGTCATGAGACCAATCATGGGACCTCCATCTTTAAAGTCTTTCCACTCCCTCTCGTCTCACCTTCCCAGCAGAGCATGAGAGGGTCACCAGGCTCCCTGGGGCTCTGGCTGGGTTGCCTCCAGGCGGGGAAATGCTTGCTTCTCCTGACTGAAAAGATTCAAAGCCTGAGAAAGCTGACCTGCTTTTGTTCCAAGAGCCATTCTATTCACCCGTTCTGCGGCAAAGTAGTGTCTGATAAGCCGCAAAGGCCATCACTCCGGGAGCTTTCAGCATCACTACCCGAGTGCACCCCTCATTGGTTTCTGCAGACAGGCAGAAACATCTGTTGAGCATTTGTCTGTGAAACACTCAGGTGCTCCTCTTCAGGACCACTCAGATGAATGAATCCACAGATAGCTGGGAAAAACAGCTGGCAGGTGTGAAAAGGGGCCTCCCCCATCACTGTTGGTATAGCCAGAAATTCACTGGAGTTCATGACCAGCCTGGGCAACATTGTGAGACCCGTCTTTACAAAAAATACAAAAATTAGCCACTTGTGGTGTGTGCCTGTGGTCCCAGCTACTCTAGAAGCTGAGGCAGGAGGATAGCTTGAGCCTGGGAGGTGGAGGTTGCAGTGAGCTGAGATTGCACCACTGCACTCCAGCCTGGGTGGCAGAGCCAGACGTTGTCTCCAAAAAAAAAAAGAAAGAGGAGGAGAGGGGAGGGGAGGTAATTTCAGCACTTTGGGAGGCTGAGGTAGGTGGATCACCTGAGGTCGGGAGTTCAAGACCAGCCTGACCAACATGGTGAAACCCCATCTCTACTAAAAATACAAAAATTAGCTGGGCGTGGTGGCCAGCACCTGTAATCCCAGCTACTCAGGAGTCTGAGGCAGGAGAATCACTCTAACCCAGGAGGCAGAGGTTGCAGTGAGCCAAGATCATTCCATTGCACTCCAGCCTGGGCGACAAGAGTGAAACACCATCGAGAGAGAGAGAGAGAGAGAGAGAGAAAGAGAGAGAGGAGAGAATCCACTTGAGTCAGCAGAGTCAGTGCAGTGAGGAGGGAATAGTCGGGATGCTGCTGTCCTCAGGTTCCCCACAGCGGGCACTTCATCAATGGCTCTTAGATGAGTGAGCAGCCACCTTGTGCCTGTAGGGTGCTGTCCAGGGAAGGTGCCCTGCGCAGCGTAAGACCTCCCAACGGAGCATGACAGTGTGATTAATGCCAATAGCTCTGGGCAACAGAATCTGGCTTAGAATTCTGTCTTCCCTGCTCACTAGCTGTGATCATGGAGAAGTGCTGTCCTTTTCAACCTCATTTTCCAAATGATTACAAAAGGTGCACGCCTGTAATCCCAGCAACTCTGGAGGCTGAGGCAGGAGAATCGCTTGAACCTGAGAAGGGAGGCTGCAGTGAGCTGAGATCACACCATTGCACTCCAGCCTGGGCAACAGAGCAAGACTCCATCTAAAAAAAAATTCTTTATTTATAATTTTTTAATTTGTTTAAAAAAAGGATAATTTTTAAATTTGTTTAAAAAAAGGATTGACGGGGCCCAGTGGCTCACAATTTGGGAGAACCAGGCTGGAGGACTGCTTGAGTCCAGGAGTTGAGACCAGTCTGGGTAACATAGTGAGACCCCTGTCTCTACAAAAAAAAAAATTAAAAATTATTTAAGTGTGGAGGTGTGTGCCCGTGGTCCGAGCTAGAGGCTGAGATAAAAGGACGGCTAGAGCACGGGAGTTTGCAATGAGCTGGGATTGTGCCACTGCACTCCAGCCTGGGTGACAGAGTGAGATCTTGTCTCAGAAAAGAAGAATCATAAACAAAGACCATAATGACAGCACCTACCTCACAGGGTTGGTGACAAAGATTAAATGATGTAGAGTTGGAAATAGTTAATCTGTAATTGGTGTATTAAAAGCCTGTGATGAATGATACCTGTGGCTATTGTAATTAGCTATGTGGCACTGGGCAATTTATTTAATCTATCTGTGCTTTAATTCCCTTATCTAGGCCAGCCTGGTGGCTCATACCTGTAATCTCAGCGCTTTGGGAGGCCAAGGCAGGTGGATCACCTGAGGTCAGGAATTTGAGACCAGCCTGTCCAACATGATGTAACCCCATCTCTACTAAAAATACAAAAAAAAAAAAAAAAAATAGCTGGGCATGGCGCATGTCTGTAATCCCAGCACTCCAGAGGCTGAGGCAGAAGAATCACTTGAACCTGGGAGGCAGAGGTTGCAGTGAGCCAAGATTGAGCAATTGCACTCCTGCCTGGGCGACAGAGCAAGACTCCATCTCAAAAAAAAAAAAAAAAAAATCCTTATCTATAAATGGTGATAAAACAGTGCCAACCTCTAGGGTTGTTGTAAGATAACACAGTGAGGTGCTTAGCCCAGGCTGCCTGGCACACAGTATGAACTCTTAACAGCACCCATCATCATCATCAACTACGCTGATCTCAATTCTCCTGCCTAATTCTTACTCATCTCCATGGGTCACCTCCTTCAGGAAGTCCTCCATGACCTTTCTATGGGATCTTAAATCAGCTTCACAACTTTACCCCTCCCTTTATTACTCACCTACCTCTTTTCCCTGAGGCTACAATCTGGTTCCTCTCCTGCCTATCCTCCCAGCATCTAAGTCAGGGCACTTCCCACAGTAGGCTTTCACTGGATGAAGGAACTGGAACGGAACTTAAAAATGTTACTTGAAACTGAATCTGAATATAGGTGATAAGGGAAACAAAAGAGAAATGCTATCAGAAAGCGACCATCCTGCTTTCCAGGAGGTCAGATTCAGTGTGGGGAGACAGAGGCCTGCCAAAATTTGTTGAGGTAGACAGGTTTAAGACTCAGACTAGTATCCCTATTTCACAGATTATAAAACTGAGGCTCAGAGAGGTTAAGTTGATTGCTCCAGGTCACCCAGTGAGGAAGTGGCAGGTCTAATCCAGAATGCAGGCCTGTGACCACTCCCCTCGATGCTGCCAAGCCTCAGAGGGACTTGTATTTCTTTTTTTTTTTTTTTCTACTTTTGCCCAGTGGTGCCATCTTGAGCAACTCCGGATCAGATACATTTTCCCAGCATTTCCTTCCACCTGCATCCAAATTCGTGGGGCCAGCCAATCACCAGGGCCCCTGCCCAGGACACATCAAACTCAAAGGAGAAATTTCTGATGTCTTCCAAAGTTTACATTTAATCAAGGATTTTGGCCAGGCACAGTGGCTCACACCTGTAATCCCAGCACTTTGGGAGACCGAAGCAGGTGGATTACTTGAGGCCAGGAGTTCGAAACCAGCCTGGCCAACATGCCAAAACCCCATCTCTACTAAAAATACAAAAATTAGCTGAGCGTGTTGGTGCATGCCTGTAGTCCCAGCTACTCAGGAGGCTGAGGCACAAGAATCTCTTGAACCCAGAGGGTGGAGATTGCAATGAACCAAGATCATGCCACGGCACTCCAGCATGGGTGACAGAGCGAGACCCTGTTTCAAAAAAATATATATATAAAGATAAATAACATCAAGGATTTCACTGCTTTCTACCTTGTGTTAGAAGCTGGGGAGTCCATGCCAAACAAAGTTGTCAATGTCCCTGGCCTCACAGGGAGTGTGTGTGTATGTGTGTGTGTGTGTGTGTGTGTGTGTGTGTACACAAGAAATGAAAAGAAGGAAATAAAAGGGGGGTGGGCCTTGAAGAAGGTGGTCAGGGAAGGCCTCTCCAAGGAGGTGATACAAAAGCAGAGATCACCTTCTCCCAGACTTGACTTGAGACACTGCCCTGCCCCCACCAGGAGGCACTTACGCCCTGGGACTGTCATGCTCACTGCAGGGCAGCCGTTCCCCATCCCAGGGTGCACATCCATCCCCTGGGACCACAGTCAAGGGCAGGCCTAAGGCAATGGGTCTGGTCCAGGGTCCGAGATCTTGCATTCTTTCTAAGCCCCTGGTTGAGGCTTCTGCTGCTGGTCTGCGGACCGCACTGAGCAGGGCGGGGGATACTGAGATCCCTCCATAGAGCTCTTGGCCCTGAGTCTTCCCTTCTAGCCCTTTCCTCCAGATCCCTTGTTAGCACTAACACTGGGTAGAAGTGGGTGTCAAGAGGGTGGGGGGTGAAAAAAAAAAAGTGGGTGGCAAGAACCGGCTAGAGTCTCCCTTAGACGCCCCTGATGGCCCTCTTCTCTTCAGTATGGACCTTTTATAGTCTTGTTAAAGTGATACAAAGGAAGGTCCACGCCCCTGCAAACAGGATGCTTCCAGCCCAACGGCCCCCCAAATCCTGCTACAAAGAAGTATTGAGCCCCATTGTCCCTGTCCTTCAGAGCATGTCATCACGGTTAAGACAGGAGCTCTGGGCCAGAGACTGTGGCTCGAGCCTGTAATCTCAGCACTTTGGAAGGCCGAGGTGGGTGGATCACCTGAGGAGTTTGAGACCAGCCTGGCCAACATGGCAAAACCCCATCTCTACTAAAAATACAAAATTAGCTGGGCATGGTGGCCCATGCGCCTGTAATCCCAGCTACTTGGGAGGCTAAGGCAGGAGAATCACTTGAACCCAGGAGGCAGCGGTTGCAGTGAGCTGAGATCTGGCCACTGCACTCCATCCTAGGCAACAAGAGCGAAACTACATCTCAAAAAAATAAAAGGCAGGAACTCTGGCCTAGGGCAATGAGTCACTCCTGTAATACTAGCACTTTGGGAGGCCAAGGAGGGAGGATTGCTTGAGGCCAAGAGTTCAAGACCAACCTGCTAACATAGCAAGACTCTATTTTGAAAAAAAAAAAATCTGTTAAAAAAAATATAACACATGGGAGAACTGGAGCCAGGCAGCCTCTTTTGCAATCCTGAATCTGCCTTCTACTTACCGTGTGGACTTGGGCAAGTTTCATACACTCAGTTTTCTTATCTGTAAAATGGGCATAACCGCAGTGGACCTATTTCAGGGCTGTTATGAGAGTTCAGTAAGTCAATTCTGGGAAGGCACTTAGAAGATGGCGTTTGGTAAGTGCTATGAAAGGTTTGCTAGGTAATTAATTAATTACATCGCCTTTCACATTGCTGAAAACTACAGCCCATTCGCAGTCACTGTTCTTGGGCACAAGGGTATCCCTTGTCACTTGTCTAGGCACTTTTCTTCACAGCAACCTTGACAACTGGTATTATTAAGCCCATTTCATAGACAAGTCATCTTAGGCCCAGAAACATTTAAGCGAGTTGCATAGCCCATGGTGAATTGATCATCAAGTAAATGAGGGCACAGAGCAATTTATCCCCCACCTGGATCATAGCACTGGACAGAACATGAATTGATTTGATCTGTTCCCTCAAAGCACCTTTTTCCCAGCTATAAAATCCCATACATAGCATGCTACTTTGCTTGGGCCCCTTTCTTCTTCTTTTTTTTTTTTTTTAGACAGAGTCTCTCTCTTGTCACCCAGGCTGGAGTGCAGTGGCACCATCTCGGCTCACTGCAACTTCTGCCTACTGGATTCAAGCAATTCTCCTGCCTCGGCCTCTGGAGTAGCTGGAACTACAGTTGCCTGCCACCATGCCTGGCTAATTTATGTATTTTCATTTTTATTTATTTACAGAATAGAGACGGGGTTTCACCATCTTGGCCAGGCTGGTCTCGAACTATTTATTTGCGCCATCTCGGCTCACTGCAACCTCTGCCTCCCAGGTTAAAGTGATTCTCTTGTCTCAGCCTCCCAAGGAGCTGGGATTACAGGCACTCGCCACTGTGCTTGGCTAATTTTTGTATTTTTAGTGGAGACAGGGTTTCACCATCTTGGTCAGGCTGGTTGTGAACTCCTGACCTCAGATGATCTGCCCACCTTGGCCTCTCAAAGTGCTGGGATTATAGGCATGAGCCACTGCGCCGGGTACTTGGGCCCCTTTCAATTAAAAGGAACAATAGCTACTGTTCCATAAGGGCCTATCAGGTACCAGGCTCTTTGCACCATCTGGGGCCAGGGTGTGCAAATGTCATTCTCCAGACACTTGAGCTTCCTGCTGGGATCAGCCAAGAGGGGGCACTAGCGAGAAACTGGACGGCAGGAGGAAGTGAGCGGCACTGCCTCCTTCCCCCTCTGCCTACTGCTCCTGTTGGCACCTCTTGGCACAGTCCTTCACCCCAACTCCACAGGGTGGAGTGGTGGAATACCCTCAGAAGTACCAGCAGCAACATAGCGCCCCCCCATCTTGGGAGTCCTCAACTCCACAAGCCCCTCATCCAAGTTCCTGGCTTCAGAGGTCCCCATGCTCAGTCCTCTTGTGTCCTCTTCCCCTCCCGTGCCCGCTGCTTCCTGAGTTGGCCTCTGGGTGAGCTCAGTACTGTTTGCTCTTTCATCACTTGGGGAGTCACTCTCCACGTCAGTCCCCTCCCTGCAATGCCTCGTGTGGCTTGTTCTCCTGGACACACTCCACCAATGCAGTACTTGCCAGGAGAAGTCCTGAAGAGTGACCTGAAAGACAGGTTTTTGAATTAGCCTGCCTGTGAGTTAAGTCTTGCAGAATGGCATACTGGTGACCCTTGGCAGGCACGGTGGCAACACTTACTACTCATCGGGTCATCGCTTGGGTTGTTTGGGCTAAAATGCCTTTGTAGCACGCGCTGCTGCTTTCAATGATCCTGTGCGTGTATATATTGGTTCAGTCACTTGTCCTCTTTTTGACAACTGAAATCTGAAAGACTCTGTGGCGCTGGTGGGCATTTGAACCCACATCAATCTGACTCCCATTCCAAGGGAAGGATCACATGAACTGTCAGACCAAGCTGTGACTTCCAACTTGACCAGGGTCACCAAACTGGAAGAGAGAAATAAAAGCTGTGTCAGACAGTTGGAGGCAAACAGGCTGGGAGTCAGATGCCCCAGGTTCATTCCTGGCCTAACCATCCATAGCCACTGGGGAACCTAAGTGTTGAATTTAACTCTTTTGTGTTTCAGTTTAGTTTCCCCATCTGAAATGGGACCTACATCTTTGGGTGTTTCTGGGGATAAAACTTCATTGGGCAATTATCAGGCTATTTTTAGGAAAATCATATCAAATTCAAGGATTCCAGGAATCCTGTGTTTGGGAGATAAGCAGGCATTTGCTCACAAATACAATAATGAATTTAAAACGAACATTCAATCGGTGTCAGCCGGCTTTCTCCCGAGCATCAGCCTGCTGACCCTCCTTTGCTTCTACTTCCGACACACCCAGTCCAGGGTCCTACTCTCCTCACCTCCATCCCCAACCCCAGGTTCCTGGGTCCTGATAAAAAGCTGTGTGACCTTGGACGAAACCTTCATCTCTCTGAGCTTCTGCATTCACAACCATAAAACGGTAATGGGAGAATTAAATGAGATAATATCTGTTCAGTGCCTGGAGGGAAGGGTGGTACATAGTAGGTCTAGGGAAATAATACTTTCTTTCTTTGTGCAATGCCTTTATTTCTGCCACCCAAAGGTGCTCTCTTGTGGAAAGTGTATCTGGAAGAGAACCCATCTCATTCACTCATTCACTACTCATTCTATAAAATGCATCCTATGGCCAGGCCCAGTGACTCACACCTGTAATCCCAGCACTTTGGGAGGCTGAGGAAGGCGGATCACGAGGTCAGGAGTTTGAGACCAGCCCGGCCAAGATAATGAAACTCTGTCTCTACTAAAAATACGAAAATTAGCTGGGGGCGGTGGTGGGCGCCTGTAATCCCAGATACTCGGGAGGCTGAGGCAGGAGAATCACTTGAACCCAGGAGGGGGAGGGGGAACCGAGATCACACCACTGCACTCCAGCCTGGGTGACAGAGCAAGACTCCATCTCAAAAAAAAAAAGTACATAGGTAAATTCTATGCACCTTGAGGGAAGGAGACATCTGCCAAAAAGCATCACTGAATCTGGCCAAAGCTAAAATAACTACCGGCTCCACCTCTAGGGACTCCAGTCTGAGGGAGCCAGACCTGATGGTGAAGGAAACATGCTTCAGGCAGTGCTGGAAGAGAGCCCTCAGGAAGAGGTAGCTTTCTCCTGGGTCTTAAAGGTGGCATAGAGGTTGTCAGAGCTAATGGGAGCAGTCCAGAGAGATGGCACAGCATTGCAAATGCACAAAGCTTTCAGGAATGGGCATAAGTGTAACTCAGCAGGGACTACACGGAAGTAAAGGGCCCGTCCTGCAGGGCCTTAAAGGCTGGGCTGTAATGGATGGGAACATTAAGAGTGGGGAGAATGGAAAGTTGAGTGATGGAAAAGAGAGTGAAGGGCACAGGAAAACATGGGAATGTGATAGCAGGAAGGGGGGATCAAAAATGGGAATGTGACCAGGTACAGTGGCTCACACCTGTAATCCCAGCACTTTGGGAGGCCGAGGTGGGTGGATTACCTGAGGTCAGGGGTTCAAGAGCAGCCTGGCCAACATGTTGAAACCCCATCTCTACTAAAAATACAAAACTTATCTGGGCATGGTGGCACATGCCTGTAATCCCAGCTACTTGGGAGGTTGAAGCAGGAGAATCGCTTGAACCCAGGAGGTAGACTAGAGCTTGTAGTGAGCCGAGATCACACCACTGCACTCCAGCCTGAGTGACAGAGTAAGACTCCGTGTCTTAATTTTTTAATTTTTTTTTTTTTACTCCATCTCAAAAAAAAGGGGGGGGGAATGTTGAATAGAAGGAGGATTAAAACTGAGCATGTTAGTGAATGGGTGGACTGAGGATAGGAATGCTGGCTAGTGAAGGGAAGTAGGACAGGAATATTTGAAGCTGGTGCATCTAGGGGGGCAATTTCAAGGAGAGAATTGAGGACGGAAATATTGCGGGGAGATCAAGATGGCAGGCTAAAGGGTGATTGGGTGGGTGTCAAGTCTAGACAAAGGGGTTACTGCCAGACCCTGAAGGGCTGTGGATGCCTGGCTGGACCCATCACTTTATCAAACCAGGGCCACACCCCTCCACAGATCTCCAGATGTGTGTTTGGGGATCAGGAAATCAATTTGCAAAGTGCTATAGTGAAAAAAATTAATGGCAAGCTTTGTGCTCATCAGAGTCCTAATTTCCACTGGTGGTTTTCGGCTCTATATATTCTAAATATGCCTTTCATTTCATTTTTCCACCCTTTGAGGACATCTGTTTGACATTTGTCTCATATGATTGGGGAGGGAATTGGTGCTGGGTAAGTCCTTTGTGATGTCTTTGCCTTGAAGTGCTAGTCCACAAATGTGCCTGAGAGCATCCGGCAGCCGCCTGCTCGCTCACCCAGCTCCCAAATGTGGTGCGCACGTTCTTATCCGCAGGTGTTTCATGAAGATGGCTGGAGTTCCAAGTCAGTGTGTTAAAAATGTATTGATTTTTAGGCCAATACAGGGCAACTTCACATTTCCAATTTATGGGTTCCAGCCCAGCATGTTGTGATATGTACTTTATATACATGTATAGTCAGGTTTTTTCTTTTCTTTTTTGCCAGTGGGATTTGCTTTGCCTATATATTTCCATTTTAATTTGGCTAAGTAGTGCTGAGCTGAACCTGTAGACTTTCAGTATGAGACAAACATCAATTTCTAAGTTGCTGGCTGATAGTGATGGTTTCAGGAGACCCTGTGAACAGAACTTTATTTACTGAGCATTTACTATGCGTGGTCACTGTTCTGAATGCTTTTTCTTTGATTTCTCTCTCCTCTTTTTTTCTCTTTCTTTCCAAATGGGAATATCTTTATTTGTGTGTCTGTGTGTGTGTGTGTGTGTGCGTGTGTGTGTGTGGTTTTTATGGGTTTTTGTTGTTGTTGTTATTGTTGTTGTTTTGAGACAAGTCTCAGTTTGTTGCTTAGGCTGGAGTGCAGTGGTGCTATCATGGCTCACCATAGCCTTGACCTCCCAGGCTCAGCCTCCCAAGTATCTGGGGCTACAGGCATGCACAACCACACCTGGCTAATTTTGTTTGTTTTTTTGTAGAGACAAGGTCTCACCATGTTGCCCAGGCTAGTCTCAAACTCCTGGTTCCAAAGTGCTGGGATTACGGGGTGGCATACCTTTCATTCTTATTATAAAGTTAAAGTCAGTACATTTAAAAACAGATCAAACATGATAAAACAAATTCAGTACACTGTAAATATCTGCCACAGGCTTATATACCAAAGGAATAAACACTGTTATTTAACAGTTTGATGTGTACTTCCAGATTTATCTATGTATATCAAGAAAAATATATACAAAAATGTATATTATAAAGATTTTACAGAAATTGAATACTTCCCTCCATAGTCCTTCAAAATTCCCTGCATCTGTGTGAGTAGTTTAAAAAAATTTAGAGCCGGGCACGGTGGCTCACTCCAGTAATCCCAGCACTTCGGGAGGCCAAGGCAGGCAGATCACCTGAGGTCAGGAGTTCGAGACCAGTCTGACCAAAATGGAAAAACTTCGTCTCTACTAAAAGTACAAAATTAGCCAGGTGTGGCAGTACGTGCCTGTAATCCTGGCTGAGGCAGGAGAATCGCTTGAATCTGGGAGGTGGAGGTTGCAGTGAGCTGAGACTGTGCCACTGCACTCCAACCTGGGTGACAGAGCGAGACTCCATCTCAAAATAAATAAATAAATAAACTTAGACTTCACTCCAAGTCACTGAATGTAGATCTACCTGGTTCTATTCAATGGGTGCAGCTTTTTTTTTTATTGGGGAGGGGTACTTTGCTGAACCAAATCTCTCTCAATGGATGATATATTGGCCATTTTTCACTCCTATACACAGGGCAGCCCCAAACCTCCTCATTCATGTATCTTTTCCACTTGTTCAAATTACTCCCCAGGATTGATCTACCAGGTGGAATTGCTGGGTCAAAAGGTATAAGCATTATTGTTGATCTGAATCACCAAGTTGGTAAGGTAGAACCAATTTCCACACTCACTACCAGGGTAGGAGATGACCTCTCCTGCACCCCTTTGCTACAGCTACCTCATTTAATCTTCACCAAACCCTGCCAGAGAAAGCGGCATTTCCCACAATGCCCTGAGAAAACAGGCTCCATTCTTACAGCTGTAGATTCTACCACTCAACTGCCCACCAGGGGCATCTGGCTGCAGGAAAAACCATCGAAGCATAAGACAGAAGGTGCTGTGGGCATCCTCAGTTCCAGACCTGGGGAATTCATGGAAAACCTGCAGAAAAACTTGCTGCCCAGGCAGAGGAGGTGAAGCAGGTGGGCAGCCCCAAGGCACCTGTATGTGAATGAGAGCAGGTTGGCGCCCCTGCCAGGAGGAGGCAGCCCTGCACCACAGGCAAGGTGAGTGTCGCCTCCACTGCCCACCTTGGCCAGGAGGCCTGCACAATGGTGCCTGGCACCTGCCCCCAGCCTCACTGGGTTTTCTCATCTGTCAAATAGAGAGGATCGTTACCTACTACTGCCCTTTGGCCTGTCCTGAGGGCAAACCTACCAAGCCTGTAGATGCAGGCATTTCTGGTTTTTCTCCCCAGACAAGGATTCTGGGCCTACAGAGTGCCCTCTCTGCCCCACCTCTCTGCCGCCTCTCTGCCCCACCGCCTGGTGGTCCCCTCTGCCCCCTGCCCCCACCCCACTCCAGGGACTGATCATTTCCCCTGCTCTGCCCCTCAGCTTGCCTGCACTGCTCACTTATTAAAGCCTGGGTCCGTTTTTGTTGAGTTATAAAACCAGGATTGATTTTGGATGAAGTTGATAAAACAGCCTGGAAACTTGGTAAGTTGAACTTTTCAGGTTTGTAGATAGATCTTGTTGCTGGGAGAGATAATGAGGGCTGCGTTTTCAAGTATTAAATTATTTTCATGTTTCAGATGGTGCTGGAAGCCGCTGGGCTCTGGGCTGGGCTCGCTTCCTCAGGGCTGCTGGTGCCCCACAGTGGGTGGGGGACTGGAGTGATAATCCCCAATCCCCACCCCAGGAGGGAATGCAGAGGGTGTCTGTTCAAATCGCCTTTGAAGAAAGGAGTCGGGAGCTGTGGATTAAAAGAAACCTCTTCTGCTCTCCAAGGCCACCTGGGACAGGGGAAGGTGGCCTGAAGCTACTCCTCATTCCACCACCATTCCCTGTGTGGCCTTGGGCAAGCCCCACGCCTGCTCCAGAGAACCTTGAGGCTGGCCTCCTGTCCACGCAGAATGCCTGTGCCCTTTTCCGCCTCGTCCAGGTCCCTCCAACCATAATCCAGGCATCTCAGAGGAGCTTAATCAGAGATCCATAAATGCCAATACCACTTCCTACTCTGTGAGCACCTCTGAGGCATTGGCAGGTGCTCAGCCCCTCACTGGAAATGCTCACGGTAGTCATAATCTAAAACAATGACAATCTCGAGCGCTGCTTTTGACTAAGTTTCACACTGTGCCCTGCCCCACCGCCAAGGTTGTTGCAAAGGTCAAGACGTGAAAAGCACATAGAGCAGTACCTGTTCTATACTGCCACCACTACAGAGTCAAATTATTTTCTGAAGGCCAGACTTGAGTGGCAGAAACGTGATTTGAACCTGCACAGCCCTGCCTCTCTCTGCACTTACCCCATGGGGTGATGATGAGGGACTCAGTGAGGTTAAGAGAATTGTACCACAGCCAGGCGTGGTGGCTCACGCCTGTAATCCCAGCACTTTGGGAGGCCGAGGTAGGCAGATCACCTGAGGTCAGGAATTCGAGACCAGCCTGGCCAACATAGTGAAATCCCATCTTTACTAAAAATACAAAAATTAGCCAAGCGTGGTGGCCAGTGCCTGTAATCCTAGCTCCTCGGGAGGCTGAGGTAGGAGGACTGCTTGAACCCAGGAGGCAGAGGTTGCAGTGAGCCAAGATCACGCCACTGCACTCCAGCCTGGGCAACAGAGCGAGACACCATCTCAAAAAAGAAAGAAAAGAAAAAATTGTACCACATCCCTCAGAACGTAAGGAGGGGAGAGCTAGGACTCTCTCCAAATCTGTGCTCCCTCTACACACGACACTGCTTATGGAGAGGTAGAGGTGCTGTGTTATTAACAGTTTGGAAGGAAGGCCCAGGGAGGCCCAATAGCCCAAAGAAAGGGGAGAGCTCCAAGTCATCCCAACTGCGTCCCGGCCCGTCTTCATGTGTACCGGGAAGGGCAGTCAGCATTCCTCTAAGGCAAAGTGCAGACTGTGGCTAATTTTCAAGTTTCATAAGTACCCATCCCTCCCAGCCCCCAAATGCCAGTTTGGGAACACACACACATCACCAAGACCATTTCGCCCTGTGGCGGGCAGGCAGATCGCCCCGCCCTGGAGCAGCCGCCGTCGGCCCAGGGACTGCGTCCTATTTCACATCCCTGGCATGTCGGGCCAGAAACTAAACAGCATCCACAGGACAGGACTATTTCTAGACAGCAGCTCTGTTATAAAATAGGGCGCCTCTCTCGAAGCCAGGCTCTGGATCCCGTCAAAACGACGTGTGTCTTTCCTTTCCTTCCTCGAGAAGGTGAAATACAAGCCTGGAATAACACTGTCTCCCTGTTCTCCCCTGGACACAAGTCAAAACTCGAATCTGATAAATCTGAAATCAACGCTCATTTTCTAATTGGACTTCATGGGGCTGGACGTGGTGCCAGAGCCAGTGGCATTCCACCTCATATGTTATTGTTGGTGCCGACAGAAGAAACGGATCTTTCAGGAGATTCAAGAAGAAATTAATATTTCCGTGATTTCAGGGAACTTAACGCTCACCTATTTTACTTGTTACAAAGGGAGACTATGTCCAGCCCGTGGAGCTTTGTAGTGACCACAAGGCAGGCTGTGGGGTTCCCTTTCACCCCTCTACGTTTGTTTGCAAACAAGGACCCTCTCTTTGTTCTCAACCTTAAAAACTTTGAAGACTCAGTTTCAAAGTGCTCACCTCTGAGAACCCTTCCCAACTCTCCTCATTAGCTAGTTGCTGCTGCTTCTCAGAGATGAAGGATCTGGTATGTCTCAATACCGCCCAGCCCATGTATCAGTCCAACTTGGTTCCTCTGGCACTCCCAAGGGCAGAAAGAATATCCTATTCTTCTTCCTATAGTCCCAAGCAAGCATGGCACCAGCACCCAGAGGGCGCCCCTGGAATGCTTGCTAGTGAATAAATAATTATTACTTTTCTGGTTTTTTTGTTTTTTTGAGTCAGAGTTCTGCTCTTGTTGCCCAGGCTGGAGTGCCTTAACTTATCTCAGCTCATTGCAACCTCTGTCTCCCAGGTTCAAGCGATTCTCCTGCCTCAGCTTCCTGAGTAGCTGGGATTACAGGTGTGCACCACCATGCCCAGAGAATTTTTGTATTGGTAGCAGAGATAGGGTTTCACCATGTTGGCCAGACTGACCTCAAACTGCTGACCTCAGATTATCCGCCCGCCTTGGTGTCCCAGAGAGCTGGGATTACAGGCATGAGCCACCTCACTGGGACTACTTTTCTTATTAGTGAAAAGCAGTGATTCTCAATTGGCAGAATTTGCATTCCCCTTCTAGGGACATTTGCTCATGGCTGGAGACATTTTCTATTGTCACAATTGGAGAGAAAAATGCCAGTGACATGTAGCAAATAGAGACAGGTCAGTAATATGTTCCTAAGAACTGCACATTATGGCTTTTCTTTTTTTTGAGACAGGGTCTCGCTCTAGTGCCCAGGCTGGAGGGCAGTGGCACCATCTCAGCTCACTGCAACCTCTGGACCTCCCCAAGTGATTGTCCCACCTCAGCCTCCCAAGTAGCTGGGACTACAGGCACACACCACCATGCCCAGCTAATTTTTTTATTTTTAGTAGAGACAGGGTCTGGCTATGTTTCCCTGGCTGGTCTCGAACTCCTGAGCTCAAGCAATCCACCCGCCTTGGCTTCTCAAAGTGCTGGATTACAGGCGTGAGCCACATGCCCAGCCCATTTTGGCCTTTGGGAGTCCCTTTCTCCATAAAACACACAGAGATTAAAATTATATTTTAAAATTGAGTTTATATGAAGATGAATATCCTTCAGGACACATTCATTATCAAATATTTTTATTACTATATTCACTTTTTCCTTCTGATTTTAAAATTAAATTAAAATTAAAGCATTTTTGAGGACCCTAAAAGTAACAGGAACCTTAGGCAGCGGCTCTTCTTCATCTAATAAGCAAGGTGGCCCTGGGCAGAGGCCTGGGATGCCACTGAACATCCTACCACATGTAGGATGATCACACAACAAAAAACTGTTATCCAGCCCCAAATCTCGCTAGTTCCAAGGTTGAGAAACCCTGTTAGAAAGGAAAAGTCCAAATGTAAAAGCTTGGAAATGTAATGCCTGTGCTCCTACAGCAACCGAAATGCAACACGGGAAGGCCATGGCTTTTGGTATTTAGCAAGGCTTTAGGGTAGGGAAGAAGTCAGTGAACACAGCACATACTTTCATGAGAGCACTCATTTAAAAAATCCAAGTGTTTTTTTTCTTTTTCTCCAAATGGTGGATAGAGCACGGAACGCATATTTTGTTCCTATTCAGTTATGCAGGCAATGGCAACACTTCATTATTCAGACAAACTGGGGAAATCCCATGATGCCTCCTGCCCTGTGACCGGCTTCTCACAATCAGGAAATGGAGCTCGCTCCTCTGCAAAGCGGCTCAGAGGCACGGACGCTGTGCCTTTCACCTGCCTTCCAAGGCGCCCGAGATAATCCTGCCCCCAAATCAGTTTCAAGGCTGATTCTTCTGAGAGAGGTGCCAGGTAACACAGAGTTTTTGATTTGAGGTCTGTATTAGGATTTCCAGAGAAACAGAACCAACAAGGGTGTGTGTGGGTGTGGGTGTGGGTGTGTGGGTGTGTAGGTGTGTGGGTGTGTGTGTATTAGAGAGATTGAGAGATTATGTATTTACTTTGAGACGGAGTCTCGCTCCGTCACCCAGGTTGGAGTGCAGTGGCACAATCTCAGCTCACCGCCTCCAGGCTGTTGAGGCACGCAGTTCTCCCTGCTTCATCCTCCGGGGTAGCTGGGATTATAGGCACCCATCACCATGCCCAACTAATTTTTGTATTTTTAGTAAAGACAGGGTTTTGCCATGTTGGCCAGGCTGGTCTCGAACTCCTGACCTCAGGTGATCTACTCGCCTCGGCCCTCCAAAGTGCTGGTATTACAGGCATGACCCACTGCACCCAGCCAAGAGATTTACAATATTGGCTAACACAGGGATCCCCAACCCCCAGGCCACAGACCAGTACCAGTCCAGGCCTATTAGGAATCCGGCCACACAGCAGAAGGTGAGCAGTGAGCATGAAAGTGAAGGTGAGTCCCACCTGTCAGATCAGCGATGGCATTAGATTCTCACAGGAGCACAAACCCAGTTGTGAACTGTGCATTCGAGCGATCAAGGTTTCATGCTCCTTCTGAGAATCTAATGCCTGATGATCTGTCACTGACTCCCATCGCCCCCAGATGGGACCATCTAGTTGCCGGAAAACAAGCTCAGGGTTCCTACTGATTCTACCTTATGGTGAGTTATATAATTATTTCATTATATACATAATATATACAATATATGTTATATATATTATGTATTACAATATATATTATATTGTACTAATAATAGAAATAAAGTGCACAATAAACGTAATGTGCTTGAATCATCCCAAAACCATCCCCTCGCTCCTATCCGTGGAAACCTGTCTTCTGTGAAACTGGTCCCTGGTACCAAAAAGGTTGGGGACCAGTGGGCTAACACAACAGTGGATGTTTCATGAGTCCAGAGTCTGAGATGGGAGGCTGGCAGGCAGGAGATCCAGGGAAGCGCTGATGCTGCAGTTCAAGTCCAAGGCCATTTACTAGCAGAATTCCTTCATGCTCAGGGCAGGTCAGCCTTTTGTTCTATTAAAGCCTTCAACTGATTGAATGAGGCCTGCTCACATTATAGAATATGATCTGCTTTAATCAAAGTCCGTCCATTCAAGTGTTAATCTTATCCCCCCTCCAAAAAAAAGTCTTCATAGAAACACTCAGAATAATGTTTGATCAAATTTCTGGATGCCATGACCCAGCCAAGTTGACAACATAAAATTAACCATCAAAAGATCTAAAAAAATAATTGTTTTTATTCTCAGGTGTTTCTCTGTGTCTCTCTCTGAAAGATCAGTGAGCAACTAAATTGGAAGGGAAAACACACAAGGTTTCACACCCACAGGAGGCAATGAGCATCCACGGAGCACGTGGCGGGCAGCAGGCACTTTACCAACAGTCTCATGTCACTTTCACTTGGGGCTTGGCAGGTGGATATTGACATCCTCAACTTAGGCCAAGGACTCTTGATCATTATGTGACTTCCCCAGGGTCCCACAGCTAGTTGTTGGCAGAACAAGGACTCAAACTCAGGTGTCTCTTGAACCCAAAGCCATGTTCAGTCGACCCCCAGCAGCAGCTACCCTGAGACACCAGGGGAAGGACAGAGACAGCACAGATAGTAGGAAGAACAGAATCATGGACTATCCATAAACCCTGGTTAACGGCTTCCACTGCTCTATTGCTAAAAACACATTCACACACACACACACCACACACACCACATACACACACACACTTGAAATATTTAGATTATGCACACAAGTTGCCTAATAGTATATGCATATTTAGTGCATATTAGAAAGATGGTAGTCATTATGATAATAATTATAAATAGTGTATATGTGGTAGTAAAATTGTCTTATATCAAAGGCTGCAGAAGGGGACATTAAAAGGTAGGAGGAGGGAACTTAAAATTAATGAGACTAGGTCAGGTACGGTGCCTCACACCTGTAATACCAGCACTTTGGGAGGCCGATGTAGGTGGATCACCTGAGGTCAGGAGTTCAAGACCAGCCTGGCCAATATGGTGAAACCTTGACTCTACTGAAATACAAAAGACTAGCCGGGCGTGGTGGTGGGTGCCTGTAATCCCAGCTACTCAGGAGGCTGAGACAAGAGAAGTGCTTGAAACTAGGAGGCAGAGATTGTAGTGAGCCAGGATCATGCCATTGCACTCCAGCCTGGGCAATAAGAACAAGAGACTCCATCTCAAAGAAAGAGAGAAAGAAAAAGAGAGAGAGAGAGAGAGAGAAGGAAAGGAAGGAAGGAAGAAGGAAGGAAGAAAAGAAGAGAGAGAAAGAAAGAAAGAAAGACAGAAAGAAAAAGAAAGAAAGAGGAAGAAAGAAAGAAAGATAAGAAAAAGAAAGAAAGGAAAGAAAGAAAGAAAGAAAGAGAAAGAGAAAAATGAAAGATTGGGCAGTACTTGGTCTATTTTGTTCATGGTAACAACCTGGAGGATCTGAGCAGTGCCCTACACATGGGACACGTGCCGACCAGTGGCCCAGTGCACTACAGTCCCCACCAGCCCCTATTGTCTCACTTCACTCACTTATATCACCTCTGGCTCCTGTAGATGTTTGGATTTACAGTTCTTCAGCTACATGGGCTCTCTAGCTCCTTCCCTCTCTCCAAGTCTATGAATCCTAAAAACCATGAGTTACTACTGAAAGAGGAAACTTCCTTGATAAATTATTAGTGGCTAATCTAACTGGTGGTGATTTGCTATAGGCAGCACTTAGAACAGAAGCTTTCCCTGACTCTGGTTTCATGTTAAAACAAGGGAAGGTAAATCTCTCTTAAAGAAATTCATAGTCAACTCGTTAAAGTTAAGGAAAAGGTACTTTGATTTGCAAAGCCCATGAAGACAACAGGGCAGATACAGGGCTAAAGAAAGGAAGGGGAGGCTGGGGCACACGGCAAGGACCTGGTGGTTTAGGATTGTTCCCAGGGCCCACTCATGCAATACCAATGCATCTCACCTAGGGGCCCCTGATTATTTTTACCAGGTCAAGGAGTCCTTCAGGAAGTAGGTGGTCAGGTATCATGCAGACACAAAAACTTAAAAAAAAAAGATGAAATTGACCGCTTTCTTAATCTCTGCAGGACTTGTACATACATCAGACAAGATACTCTCCCCAAAGTGCCTCTCACTACAGCCCCTGCAGCATGGAAAAAAACCACGATTCAGACAGAGCTGGCACTTAACCACTCACACAAGCTCAGGCGAGCTACCCAGTGTTGCCAAATCTGTTTCCTCATCAGAAAAATGGGTATAACAATGATGCCTACTTTCCAGGATGGCTACTCATGTGTCGATGGGCATTTATTCCAACCCTTTCATTTTATAGATGACAACACTGAAGTTTGGGCAGGAGAGTTGACTTGCAGCCTGTGCCTGCCTTGGAGTTCCCCGAGGCTGCTAGGATGTAAACCCACTAATCACATCCAAGGGAGACCTCCAGTACATACCAGGGGGTGCAACTTAACCAGGAAAAAAAGACAAACACAGTGACTCTCAGTGTGGTCCAGTCGCAGTGAAATGGATGTGCACACGGTGCTGTGAAGGGTCTGCATTGTCATTCTAGGTCAGAACTGCAACATGAAGCACCACACATTTGCCAAACTGATGAAATGAGAGCAATTTGGCAATTGTCTAAAGAGCCAGTAAAAATACTCATTATCTTTGTTTTTAGCTTCTCCTCTGGGATTTTTTTTTCTTTTTCTTTTTCTTTTTTTTTAGATGGAATCTTGCTCTGTCACCAGGCTGGAGTACAGAGGCATGATCTCTGCTCACTGCAATCTCTGCCTCTCAGGTTCAAGTGATTCTTGTGCCACAGCCTCCTGAGTAGCTGGGATTACAAGTACCCACCACTACACTCAGCTAATTTTTGTATTTTTAGTAGAGACGGAGTTTCACCATGTTGGCCAGGCTGGTCTTGAACTCCTGACTTTAAGTGATCTGTCCACATCGGCCTCCCAAAGTGCTGGTATTACAGACATGAGCCACTGTGCCTGGCTATCTCCGGGACTTTTTCTAAGGATCCAATCTTGTAGGAAAAAGAAAAATTAAAAGCAGTAATGTAAGTGAATTCCCTATGTCGAATGGAAAATGCTTTACAAATGTTTTCTAGAATTACGTGGAGTAATGGGTGGGGCTTGAGTCTCCTGAGGGCCGGGATGCCACTGATGTTCCCTGGAGCATTAGGCATACCCGTGAATGATGGAAGGTCACTACAGGCCCTGCCATCAGGGACATCAGGGCATCTTTGCAATGGTGTTTAGGGGAGACCATGTAGCAAAAGGGAAAACGTTCGTGTCACAATGTTAAGTGAAAAAAGCAAAATAAAAGTGTTAGAGGTGATGATCAAATGAAGAGAATGAAAGTGGCTGCTGTGTCAGAATAGGGAGATTAGGGCACACTTCACATTTTCCTTTCTGTGATTTTTTTTTTAGGCATTTATTTATTTATTCAGACAGAGTCTTGCTCTGTCACCCAGGCTGGAGTGTGAGTGGAATATGGCTCACTATAGCCTTGACCTCCTGGGCTCAAGCAATCCTCCCACTTCAACCTTCTAAGTAGCTTGGAACATATTCTCTCGCCACCATGCCCAGCTATTTTTTTAAAATATATTTTTCGTAGAGACAGGGTCTCACTCTGTTGCCCAGGCTAGTCTCAAACTCTTGGCCCCAAGCAATCCTCCGAAGTTGTCATCCCAAAGTGCTGGGATTATAGGTATGAGCCACTGCATCCAGCCCTTTCTGTGATTCTTATAATGCATATGTAATGCAGAGAAATACTGCTTTGTGCTCCTCAGTTTAGACTCAGACTGGGAGCTCGTTGTCTAGCCACGGACTTCCTGATCTCTCGTAATCAGGGCTACGTACTGAACACTGGCTGCGTGCTGGCTAGGTACCATGCAGGGCACATTCCATCATGCCAAAGGGGACCTCCAATCCTTACAACAGGTCTCAAAGATAGAGATTAGTGTCACAGCTTCAAAAGATGGGAAAAAGGAGACAGCAAGGACCTCACCCAGGGTCCAGTGGTTAAGAAGGGGCAAAGTTGGGGTTGTAGCCCAGGATAACCTGTGGACACAGTCTGGTCTCTTTCTAGCACCTGGGTCCCCAACATGTTGGTACATGGGAAAGGGTGTTAACTGGCCTTGAATGACAGAGCCAAAGGTCCTTCTTGTTCAACTCCTATATTTCTGATGCTTCTGATAACCTCTAGAAAAAAGTCTATTCTTTTTAACAAAGAGAGAGCAGTCCTAAAGGCAAGACCCCTCCCCAAATAAAAAGACTGAGCTAGAATGCAACCACGACACTGTGCTGCTTTCACCTGCCATATTCGTCATTACCAGCGTTTTCTCTATGGCTGTTTTCATCTCCATATGCAAGTGACACTTGTTTTCCATTTGCTGTCATGATGTAAAAATAGATTTCTCTTCATCCCTCTTTCTTTTCTGTGAATTTCAAAATGTGCCTCTTCGAACTTACATTTTAGGATTCAGAGCTTCTAGGACTCCAGATTTAACCACACCTCCCATACATCCCCGGGTTTTGAGATTTTCTTTCTTTTTCTTTTTTCTTTTCTTTCTTTCTTTCTTTCTTTTTTTTTTTTTTGAGACAGAGTTTCTCTGTTTTTACCCAGGCTGGAGTGCAATGGCACAATCTCTGCTCACTGCAACCTCTGCCTCCTGGGTTCAAGTTATTATCCTGCCTCAGCCTCCCGAGTAGCTGGGATTACAGGCGGCCGCCACCATGCCTGGCGAATTTTTGTATTTTTAGTAGAGATGGGATTTAGCTATGTTGGCCAGGCTGGTCTCAAACTCCTGACCTCAGGTGATCTACCTGCTTCGGCCTCCCAAAGTGCTGGGATTATCAGACATGAGCCACCATACCCAGCCGGTTTCGAGATTTTCTATTACAAAATACAGTAAAGCTTAACTGGGAAAATAGGGCCCAAACATTCCATCATGAAAAATATCATGTGTTGCATTGTTATGAGGTCAGCATAAACCAATGTTTTCCAGAGGGTCTGTGCTGCCACAAAAAACCACAAAAAGAAAGACGGAGAAGAGCACCCTGTATGCTGGACTGAGAAACTGTGGGTGTTCCAATAATCAGGAGGCAGTCACTTCCTAGCCCTCCACACCCGCACGCCACCCCCTCCCAGCACAGGGTGAGACCTTAGCGCCCCCTCCTCAGCCCCGTGGACTGGAGCCATTCACTGGGTCCATTCTGCCCAAGTCAATATCACTGCCCATCATCACAGGCTTTCAGTCAATTACAGTGGCAAAAGCAATTCATCCTTTTTGATGGTGCACAGCTTCAACCATTTCAACAAATGAAGCGGCCAGGCGTCATGTTCTGGAAAAGCAGCACGCCGTTTAATTTAGGCACTTTTGCTCCTCAGAATTACAAAAATGAGTCTGCACACAACCGTCCTTCCAAACTTGACGCATCTTTGCAAAGCCTCCTTTTAAGTACAAAACATGGCATTGCCTGTTAATTTTGAAAAGGTAACAATGTCCTTCTTTGCGAGGCCTCTGTGAATTCAGTCCTTTCTCCCAGTTTCAAGGGCAAATATGGAAAGGGACTCGGTTGAGGTGACTGATCGTCAGAGCCACAGCCCCCCAATTCCAGGGGCTGGGAAGTGCTGGGATGACAACTACAGGCTTCGAACTTCCACCAAACACCACCACCAGCACTCACTTCATCCACAAATGCTATGCATATTCTTGGCCATAAAACACTTCCAGGACAAAAAATGTTTCAGAGCTCAGAATTATTCCATCTCAAATTTGTTCTCCATGAACAAACGATGCAGGAAGAAATGGAAGAAGCTGAATCTCTCTGAGGCCACACTTTATTTTGCCCTGATGAGACCGTAGTAGCATCTAAGAGCTTCCCATTCTCTCAGGGCCATGGCTACAGACTCCAAGGACTGTTGCTGAATTTGGCTGTTCACCTGCAAAAATACTCGAGGACCAGCAAAGCAAAGGTGACCTTCCCAAAACGGTCCTCCAGGCTGGAACCAGCTGTGGTTTCCATTCTGCAACACCCTGCCTCACCCCACATTCTCGAAATTCTAGTGGACTTCAAGAGAGCAGTGTCAGGGAGATATACTTGCCAACACCGTTTTCAAATTTGGCAGATGAGGCCCATGTCTTTTCCATGGACGGGCTTCTAGAACCGACTGTCCTTTATTACTGCACATTTACCTGCTGTATGGCAATCTGTCACCCCCACTGGTCCATGAGGCTGGGAGTAGGGTCTGTGTGGATGTTCCCCGGGGCAGCCTGCAAGGCTGGGTGTGGAGGAGGATATGACAGGGACTCTGCCTGGGCCTTGCTGACCTAGTCATTCCCTGTTTGTCCTTTCTGGATTCCCTTTGAGCTCTAAGGAGAGGCACTCACGGTGAGTGACTGGGTCCATACCTAGCCTCTGAAGGCCTTCTAGCTCCACAGCCAAAGCCCCAGGGAGCTGGGAGGGCCTGGAGTCCTGGCAGGTCAGGCCCAGGTTTTATTTTTATATAAATGCATTTAAGCTTCAAAACATGAAATGATTTAAAGAAACATCAAGTATGCCGCATGTTGTGGCTCACGCTTGTAATCTCAGCACTTTGAGAGGCTGAGGCAGGCAGATCACCTGAGGTCAGGAGTTCAAGACCAGCGTGGCCAACATAATGAAACACCATTTCTACTAAAAATACAAAAATTAGCTGGGCATGGTGGCCGGCACCTGTAATCCCAGCTACTCAAGAGGCTGAGGCAGGAGAATCGCTTGAACATGGGAGGCGGAGGTTGCAGTGAGGCGAGATCATGTCATTGCATTCCAGCCTGGGTGACAAAGTGAAACTCCATCTCAAAAAAAAAAAAAAGAAAGAAAGAAAGAAAAAAATATCAAGTAAACCATGGTGCAGGTGTTAGGCTGATGTGGAAAGTATGGATGGTTGATGTTTGGGCCACACTGCCTAACACCAGGCCTCTGAGTTTTTCAGACTAATTGCTCCTCCATGGCCTGGGTTCTGGATGCTGTTTGAGGTTTCTTCTAAGCCACCAGCTTCTCTGGGGACTGAAATTCCTCTGTTTTACTGGAGCTGCCTGACTTGAAGTCTAATCTATCCCACTTTAAATCCTACAAGCCCTATAGAAACTCAATGACAAAAAAAAAGAAAAAACCTGGCCAGTGGCAGGAAAATACCTCTAGAAGGCAAAAAGCAGCCTAACCCTTGGTAAGCGGATTAACTCAGCCACTGGAAGGTGAAGCTTTCTGAAGATGACATCTGGAGTCAGGGAGTCAGGAGGCGGGCCAGCCAGCTGCAAGGTGGGCTCCTAATGCCAATGGAATGCGCGCTTGGAGCTCTGATGGAGATCCAGAGAGGCTGTGGGTAGAACGCTCAGCAGTCACTGCTACAGCCTGCAAGCAGGAGATGCCGCAAATCTGAAGTTACAGGAAGGAAAAAGGCAATGGGAATAAAAGCAACTTTCTGGGAGGGGGTTTTCGTTGGGCTCACTCCCTCCTTGCATTCCAAACCTGTTACCATTGTGTATTAAAGAGCACTTTCTTCAGGAGGAATTCCCTTAAGCTCTGCTGACAAGTTTAAGGAGTTTTGCTGGGCTGATAGGTAGAGAAATTTATGTGAACTTCACTAGCATCAGTGGAAATCGCAAAGTTAAATCTCCAGATCAAATGCTAGAATTGTAATTCTGGCTTATATTATAATAGAACACTACCCTTTCAATAATATTGTATGTGTCTGTTGAGAGTGTGGTGTTTTTTGTTTGTTTGTTTTGTTTTGTTTTGTTTTGTTTTGTTTTGAGATGGAGTTTCACTCTTGTTGCCCAGGCTGGAGTGCAATGGCACTATCTCGGCTCACTGCAAACTCCACCTCCCAGGTTCAAGTGATTCTCCTGCTTCAGCCTCCCAAGTACTGGGATTATAGGCATGTGCCACCACTCCTGGATAACTTTGTATTTTTAGTAGAAAAGGGGGTTTCTCCATGTTGGTCAGGCTGGTCTTGAACTCCCGACCCCAGGTGATCTGCCTGCCTCAGCCTCCTAAAGTTCTGGGATTACAGGCATGAGCCACCATGCCCAGCCAAGAGTGTGTTATTTTTTAAAAGATCATTTTGCTGCTATCCATGAAATACCCAAGGATCCTGAGAAAGATAGTCTGAGATAAAGATTATGCATCCATTCTCTGGTTCCCTAAGCTGTCTGTCTGTCAGAATATGAAAAACTGGTTCCTAGGCCACAGCAACTTCTTACAGAAATGCCTTTTTATTAAATGCCACCAAAATAATAACATCCTTTGCTTCTAAATCAGAATGTTGTGGCATCATTAGAAAACTCCTTATGCTACTTAATATCCTCATGAGTAAGGGTCTTTATATTTGTCACATTTGAATCAGGGATTAAATTAATAGTTTGGTATGTTTCCTTTAATCAGACAAGTATTATATAATCCATACTATTTCTCTTTTTGCTTTGGCTTCCAGGAAGCTCAAAGTTAAATTATCTATTTACCTGAGTTTGCTGTATATTATATCTGCTAATCAGGTCTCTTTTTGCTTGCAATGGCAGATATACAACTTAAATTAGCTTAAACAATAAAAAGGGGGAGGCAAATCTTCCTGGCTCCTGTAACTGAAAAGTTGAAAAGTTCAGAGTAGATCTGATCATCAACCCTTAGATTAGAGAAAATCAAAGGGATATAGGAGCCAACCACAAAGGGTTCCAGTGAGAAAAGCTGGAACAATTGGAACCACAGAATAAATAATATGGGAACGTAACCCAAAATGTGAAATACATATATGTGAGTCCTCACTTATATAAATAAATGATTTAATAAATATGTAAATAAACAGGGACAAGAAACAAATCTTCCTTATAAAAGAATTGCAAATAATGTGTGTAAAAACTCCTTTTCTAGGAAGTAGAGCTTAATTCCCCCTCCCTGCTCTCCACCTTGAGGTTGGGCTAGATGTAGTGGCTTGCTTCCAAAGAGTGGAAAAGGATGGAAAGAGAAAGAGAGTTACTTGACCATGGAGCAACCTGGCAAACACTACTTTTACCATGAGATGAAGGTTAACATCGCTAGTGACGGGTCATGTTCATAGGAACTTCCTGAAATGAGAAGGCAAGAAGAACACTTCACTTCCATGATTTCCTTTCCAAAAATCTATAACCCCAGCCGAATCACGAGAAAAACATCGATTTTGGGAATATTCTACAGGATGCCTGACCAGTACTCCCCAAGACTGTCAAGGTCACGAAAAACAAAGGAAAGGCTAAGCAACCACGGTAGACCAGAGGAGACTGAAGAGATGGGCCTAAATACACAATATGGTGTCCTGGATCAGAAAAAGAACTTAAAAACTAATGAAATCCAGATAAAGCCTGTAGTTTAGCTATGTACCAATAATAATGTGCCAATGTTTTTCTGTGACAAATGTACAATGGCAAGGGATAAGATAAGATGCTAATAGTGGGGAAAACTGAGTGAGGGGTATATGGGACTCTCTGCACTAAGGTTTTAATCTGCTCTGGCTGCTATAACAAAATACCACAGACTGACTGGCTAAACAACAGATGTTTCATTCTCATGGTTCTGGAGGCTGGAAAGTCTGAGATCAGGGTGCCAGCATGGTCGGTTCTGGGGAGGGCCCTCTTTTTGATTTGCAAATGGCCATTTTCTCCTGTACATGGCAGATGAGAGAGAGAGAGATCCCAGGTTTCCTCCTCTTTGTATAAGGGCACAAATCCCATTCATGAGGGTCTGCCGTTATGACTTAATCACTTCCCAAAGGCCTCACCCCCAAGTCTCATTACCTTGCCTTCCACAATGTGAAATTTGGGGGAACACAAACATTTAATTTATAGCAACTATCTTTTGCAACTTCTCTATAATTTTTTTTTTTTAGACGGAGTCTAGCTCTGTTGCCCAGGCTGGGGTGCAGTGGTACAGTCATGGCTCACTGCAACATCTGCCTCCCAGATTCAAGCGATTCTCCTGCCTCAGCCTCTGAGTAGCTGAGATTACAGGCACCTGCCACCACACCGGCTAATTTTTGTATTTTTTTAGTAGAGATGGGGTTTCACCATGTTAACTAGGCTTGTCTTGAACTCCTGACTTCAGGTGATCCAGCTGCCTTGGTCTCCCAAAGTGCTGGGATTACAGGGATGAGCCATCATGCCCAGCCTGTAAATTGAACATTATTTAAAAAAAAAAAAAAGTTAAAAATAACAAAGAGACAAACAAAAATAAATAATTAAGTGGTAGATATAAATCTGACCATATCAGTAATCACATTAAATGTTAATGGCCTAAACATTCCAATTAAAAGGTAGAATGGTCAGAATGGATAAAAGAGAGGTACTTTCATTATAAAGACAGACTAAAAGTAAATGGTGGAAAGTTTACCATATAAAAAGTAACCATGGCCAAGTGTGGTGGCTCACGCCTGTAATCCCAGCACTTTGGGAGGCTGAGGTGGGTGGATCACTTGAGGCTGGGAGTTCGAGACCAACTTCGCCAACATGGTAAAACCCCATCTCTTTTTTAAAATAAATAAATAAATAAATAAAAATAAAAAAGTAACCATAAGAAGGATAAAGTCATTATGTTAATATCAGGCAAAATACATTTCAAGACAAAGTATTAATAGAGATAAGTTACATATAAACACACCTATTTAATCTTAACTAAAGGCCTATATGAGATTACCTTCATTAATTGATATGAGATTTGTTGTTATTTCAGTCCAATAGTTGCCTTTCTCTCTTCTGTCACCTCCTTCACTCCCTCACCCACAACATCACCAATTTTTACAAGCTAGTATTTAATACTTCTCCTGTCCATATTTTTCTTCATGCATTTAAAAGTACTTTTTTTTTTTTTTGAAACGGAGTTTTGCTCTTGTTGCCCAGGTTGGAGTACAATGGCGTGATCTCAGCTCACTGCAACCTCTGCCTCCCTGGTTCAAGCCATTCTCCTACCTCAGCCTCCTGAGGAGCTGGGATTACAGGCATCCACCACCATGCCTGGCTAACATTTTGTATTTTTTAGTAGAGTCCGGGTTTCACCAGGTTGGCCAGGTTGGCCAGGCTGGCCTCGAACTCCTGACCTCAGGTGATCCACCCGCCTCGGCCTCCCAAAGTGCTGGGGTTACAGGTGTGAGCCACCGCATCCGACCTTAAAAGTACTTCGATCAGCCTGGCCAACATGGTGAAACCCCGTTTCTACTAAAACTACAAAAAAGTTAGCCAGACATAGCGGTGGGCACCTGTAATACCAGCTACTCAGGAGGCTGAGGCAGGAGAATTGCTTGAACCTGAGAGGTAGAGGTTGCAGTGAGCTGAGATCGCACCACTGCACTCCAGCCTGGGTGACAAGAGCAAGACTCCATCTCAAGAAAAAAAAAAAAGTACTTCTAAATAGATGACACACATATATATACATGTATATATACATTTCCAAATAACATGGTCCTTGTTTTAGGAAAAATGAGTTTACACCATACACATTGTATTTCAGCTTGTTTCTCTCTTCCAGTAGCTCATGCAGACCTCCCCAGGTCTCCAGACATAGTGCTACCTTATTACTTTCATTTTTAAGAATTATCCATTATTATTCATGAATTGTTATAATTATGAATTTTCCATAATTTACTCAACAATGACACCCATCCTTACATTATTTGTGTGATAAGGATTGCCAGCTATGAAATTCTGGGTCAAAGGGATGTTCTGTAATTTTAAAATATTTTGCCAGGTTAATTCCCCAGAAGGTTGCCACAACCTGCATGCCCACCAGCAACATACTCAGGTAGCTTCTTCTCTGCACAGGAAGCAGACTCTGTCCATTCAACCTGAAAATCATCCTCCTCAACTCCTGGTGGGTGCAGGGCCCAGCCTGATGGGTTTCGCCCAGTCGTCCTGGGGCAGCTGGCTGGCTTGGTTGAGGTAGCAGCCTTGAGGCCCACAGACCCCCAGCTCCTGCTCAATCTCCTCCTTCAGGTCCCAAATCCCTGGTCAGAGTCATGTGTGTAAACCTGTCCATGTCCATGGGTCAAGTGCCTCTGGAGAAAAGCACCCAGCTCTCCTGCAGCTGACCTAGGGCAGCACGGTGGTCATGGGTTGAAGGGGATGAGAGGCCAGTGTGGGATCCAATGAGACATAACCTCCTCGTGGGGTCCGGTGTCTCCTGGCAGACTCTGCTCTCTCCAACTTTACATTCATCTTTGCCTCCCCATTGCCAGCCTTGCTGTCCTTAGACTCACGACAGACTCAGGGACAACACACTGACAGATTGTTGGGCTGGTTGCCATCATCGTGCGAGGCCTGATGCCTGCAGTCAATCCCGTGCAACACTCAGCAGTTCTACACCTCTGCCTGCACCCTGATTAATCCACTGCAATTGCTCTCAGCACAGCTTTCTGCAAAAGCAAAGACATTGAGTCTTGATTGTATTAATATATGCTACTAAGAGCTGTGACTAGGGCTAGGCTTTAAATGGTGACTTGCAATGGTTATGCCTAACTATAAACTGGAATTCACTGATGCAGTTTTGCCGCAAGTCGATTCAGCAAACATGTATTGAGCACTTACTGTTTGCTCTGTGTAAGGCCGACTCTCTCAACAGTGGTAATTCTCTTTTATCATGACAAAGAAAAGGGAAAGTCTGAGGTAAGGTGTTTTTTTAAAAAAAGTAGTTTATGTTGGCTGGGCGCAGTAGCTCACACCTGTAATCCCAGCACTTTGGAAAGCAGAGGTGGGCAGATCACCTGAGGTCGGGAGTTTGAGATCAGCCTAACCAACATGGAGAATCCCCATCTCTACTAAAAATACAAAATTAGCCGGGTGTGGCGGCAGGTGCCTGTCATCCCAGCTACTCGGGAGGCTAAGGCAGGAGAATTGCTTGAACCTGGGAGGCAGAGATTGCGGTGAGCCGAGATCAAGACATTGTACTCCAGCCTGGGCAACAAGAGCAAAACTGTGTCTCAAAAAAAAAAAAAAGTAGTTTATGTTGTTGTTCTAGCAATTTCATATTAGTTACTCCTCTAAATATCTGTAATGAAAATAAACCTTGTATTAGGTGATAAGATGACCCCAATGAGCTAGTAGCTGTCATATATACTTTTTTTTGTGCTGACTTCGTAAGGACTAAGCTCTAAATAATTTTCTAATGCTGGCTTTCCTTTTTAAAAACAAGTAAAAATAAACTTTAGCACACTAACATGGATCAACATCTTCAGAATCTCAACAATAATTTAATTAATTTATTCCTAATGCTTTTCAGGTGAGTTGGCACAGGAAAACATATAAAAAAATGTTAATATAACTAATGCTTGGATATGCAAATGTTTAGGAGAGGCATTCTTATTATCTTTTTAAGTGAAAAATAAAGAAGAGTGAGTATTACTGTCCATCCCATGGAAATTTTTTTTTTTTTTTTTTGAGATGGAGTCTTGCTCTGTCACCCAGGCTGGAGTGCGGTGGCATGATCTCGACTCACTGCAGCCTCTGACTCCTGGTTCAAGCAATTCTTGTGCCTCATCTTCCCAAGTTGCTGAGACAGGTTTCAGCATGTTGACCAGGCCTGGTCTCAAACTCCTGGCCTCAAGCGATCCACCTACTTCAGCCTCCCAAAGTTCTGGGATTACAGGTATGAGCCACAGTGCCCAGCAGATCCCATGGAAATTTTACAACTTGTCTAACTCTTTGACGCTCTTTTCATTGAAAGATGGGGTCTCATTGCCTTCCCCTTGAATATGGGCTGGACTTAGTGACTCTCTTGGAAGTGACCCTTCTTGATTGTTTCTTTTTTTATGAGACGGAGTTTCACTCTTGTTGTCCAAGCTGGAGTGCAATGGCGATCTCGGCTCACTGCAACCTCTACCTCCCGGGTTCAAGTGATTCTCCTGCCTCAGCCTCCTGAGTAGCTGGGATTACAGGCGTGTGCCACTAGGCCCGGCTAATTTTTGGTACTTTTAGTAGAAATGGGATTACACCATGTTAGCCAGGCTGGTGTTGAACTCCTGATCTCAGGTGATCCTCCCACCTTGGCCTCCCAAAGTTCTGGGGTTATAGGTGTGAGCCACCATGCCTGACCCACTTCTTGATTTTTAAGGGAAGCTCAGTCATAAAAGGTGATACAGATTCTACCTGATTCTCTCTCCTTAGGGACATGTGCTTTGGGAGCCCTGAACTGCTGTAAGGACTCCAGCTACCTTGAAGGCACCCAGCTGGAGAGACCATGTGGAGCCTACACAGAGATAGAAATACCTAAGGAACCCCATCTGCCCAGAACCAGATATTTGAGCCTTTCCAGTCCAAAAGCCAGACATGTGAGTGGGCACCCTTCAGATGGTTCCAAACCCAGCCACCGTCCAATAGCAACGGTGTGTGAGAGACTGAGTGAAAACCGCCCAGCTGAGCCCAGTTAACCCCCAGAACTATGAGACATAATTACATGTTATTTTCAACTGTGATGTTTGAAGTGATTTGTTATGCAGCAATAAATAGCTAGAAAATTCTAGGTAAAGAAATAAACAGCACAGTCATCCTGCTCACAGTCTATAGGGAGACAACTGTCTTAATACGACCTAAGCCCTCTATGGAAGGTATTCAAGTTTCAGAGAACGCACAGAGAATCTGACTTCCAGATTTGAATGTCGGGGAACCTCACATCTTGTATTTATTTATTTAGTTAGTTAGTTAGTTTTTCATTTTTGAGACAGGCTCTCATTCTGTGGCCCAGGATGGAGTGCAACAGTGCCATCACAGCTCGCTGAAGTCTCAACCTCTCAGGCTCAAGTGATCCTCCCACCTCCGTCTCCCAAGTAGCTGGGACCACAGGTGTGCACCACCCCACCCCCCAGCTAATTATATATATTTTAAAACTTTTATTTAATAACAGCTCTAATCTGCAACAAATTCCTGAAGCTTACAGAATCCAGTTCGTTTGTGTGTTGTATTTGGGCAACAACCAACCATCCCAAATGAGCGGATGATTGTCACTTAGACACATGCTTAAAGATCCAATCTCTCTACTATTCAATTTCCATGCCATCTTATGCGCTGAACATTTTAGCATGGATTTCAGAAACTCTTCTATGCAAACTTTGTTAACTGGAAGCTTTGGAGATAAATATTTCCCACTTCCCAATCTGACCTGAGGGAAGGAGACAAAACCAACCCTGTAAGCAACCTGTTCTAAGACAAGCAATTTACACCTTTCTTATCAAATCAAAAGCCAGTCCTGGGAGATGGAGCTCGTTACAGTCATTGTACAGAAGTGGGAACCAAATATTAGAGAAAAGCCATCTCCCCAAGGTCAGCAAAAGACAGACATTACCCCAACCCTCTTTCTGCTTATGAAAAGAAGTGTGTCCCCCAAAAGATGTAAAGTCCTAACCCCCAGAATCTCAGGATGTGACCTTATTTGGGAACAGAGTCACAGCAGGTGTGATCACTGAAGACAAGGTCACAGTAGAGTAGGATGGTCCCTATCCAGTGTGAATGACATCTTTAAGAGAAGCAGCAGAAAGGCCAGGCACGACGGCTCATGCCTGTAATCCCAGCACTTTGGGAGGCCCAGGTAGATGGATCTCTTGAGGCCAAGAGTTTGAGAACAGCTTAGCCAATGTGAAGAAACCCCATCTCTACTAAAAATACAAAAATTACCCAAGCGTGGTGGTGCATGCCTGTATCCCAGCTACTCAGGTGGCTTAGGCATGAGAATTGTTTCAACATGGGAGTCAGAAGTTGCACTGAGCCAGGATTGCACTGCTGCACTCCATCCTGAGTGACAGAGAGTGATTCTGTCTCAAAAAAAGAAAGGAGGGAAGGGAGGGTGGGAGGAAGGGCCGGGTGTGGTGGCTTACCCCTGTAATCCCAGCACTTTGGGAGGCCAAGGCAGGTGGATCACCTGAGGTCAGGAGTTTGAAACCAGCCTGGCCAACATGTTGAAACCCAGTTGAAAGAAAAGAAGGAAGGGAAAGGAAGGAAGGAAAGGAAAGAAAGAAAGAAGCCAGGTGCAGTGGCTCATACCTATAATCTCAGCACTTTGGGCTAAGGCGGGCAAACCACGAGGTCAGGAGTTCGAGACCAGCATAGTGAAACCCCATCTCTACTAAAAATACAAAAATTAGCCAGACATGGTGGTGCACACCTGTAGTCCCAGCTACTCAGGAGGCTGAGGCAGGAGAATCACTTGAACCTGGGAGGTGGAGGTTGTGATGAGACAAGATTGCACCATTGCACTCCAGCCTGGGCAACAGAGAGAGACTCCACCTCAACAAAACAAAACAAAACAAAAAACAAAAACAAAACAAAACAAGAAAGAAAAAAGAGGGACACATAAGGGGAGAAGACACCACATGAAGACAGAGGTAGAGACTGTGGTGGTGCAGCTGGGAGCCAAGAAACACCACAACACAGAAAAGCAAGGAAGCACCTTCCCCTCGAGCCACCGGAGCAGGCACAGCCCCGCTGACACCCTGATCGCAGGCTTCCAGCCTTCAGACTGTGAGAGAGTGAGTTGCTGTTGCTTACGATGCCCCTAGTCTGCGAGACCTGGTTGCAGCAGCCCCAGGACACTGATGCTGAGCTCTGGGCCTTAAAGGGGGGGGCGTCACACAGGCCTGATCTGACTGTTCATCTTGGCCTTGACCCTCTGAGGGAGGAAAAGGTGCGCAGTGTAGAGGCTGAGGACTCACTCTGTGGTCGCTCTGGGCCAAGCACTCACCATTGCACTTGGCTGTGCTAAAAACAGTCTGAGGATGGACCAGGTGTCCGTGTGCCAGGAAACTGTTTTCTAAAGAAAGGGCTGAGAATAGTTGTTGTTGTTGTTCCAGTGTGGGCTACACCACAGGAGTTCTTGTTTCTCTGAAGGATTTTCCATATAAATGAAGACATTTACAAATTGATCTCGATTAATTGGCTGCGGCTGCTGAACAAACAGGGAAAATCCCATCACTGAGCCTGGGGCCCTAGAACAAGGACGCTGTGTGCAGCTCCGCACACAGAAGAGAACCAGAAAGGGAAAGAAACCCAGAAATAGGAAAAAGTCTCGGGCACAATCCCGAAAGAGGCAGCTGGACTCAAAGGTCGCCCTAGATATGTGGGTGTAAAATCCAGGTGCCCCAAACCTGACTCCGGGGTTCCTACCTCCTGGCCGTCCTCCACTCCTTTCACCCCTATATGCATGCACATGCACACACACAGACACACAGAAAGACACACACAGACCCACAAACACAGATACATGCAGACACAAACACACACACCCACATATCACATACACACACTACACACACAGACACATGCAGACACAAACACATACACACACCACGTACACACAGACATGCCCACAAAGACAGACACACACAGACACACACACACACACTAAACACAGACACAGACATACATATACCCTTGGGAACTGAAATAACTGCACATTTTAAAGCGTTTTTAGAAAAACACATGGCTGGCGCAGTGTCTCACGCTGTAGTCCCAGCTATTAGGGAAACTGAGGCAGGAGAATGCTTAAGCCCAGGCGCTTAGGGCTAGAGTGAGCTGTGATCACACCACCGCGCTCCAGCCTGGGCAACAGAGCGAGACTTTGTACACACACACACACACACACACATATATACACATGCTGCACAACAGAGCGAGACCTTGTCTACTACACACACACACACACACACACACACACACACTGCACGTTGCATGTATTCATTCAACATCCAGTCTTGTGCTATGTGATCTCAGCTCCATTACCGTCTTGCTTTTTCCCGTAACAACCCTCCAAGGCAGTTGTTACTTTTCCCATTTTGCAGGCAGAAATACTGAGCCCCAGCCAGGCACGATGGCTCACACCTGTAACCCCAGCACTTTGGGAGGCCAAGGCGGTGGATCACCTGGGGTCAGGAATTCGAGACCAACCTGGCCAACATGGAGAAACCCTGTCTGTACTCAAAATACAAAAATTAGCCAGGCATGGTGGCTAGCACCTGTAATCCCAGCCACTCAAGAGGCTGAAGCAGGAGAATCCCTTAAACCTGGGAGGCAGAGGTTGTAGGGAGCTGAGATTGCCCCATTACACTCCAGCCTGGACAACAAGAGTGAAACTCCGCCAGGAAGGAAGGCAGGAAGGCAGGAAGGCAGGAGGGAGAGAGGGAAAGAAAGAAGGAAGGAAGGAAAGAGGCAGGGGCGGAGGGAGGGAGGGAGGGAAGGAAGGAAGGAAGGAAGGAAGGAAGGAAGGAAGGAAGGAAGGAAGGAAGGAAGGAAGGAAGGAAAGAAAGAAGGAAGGAAGTCTGAGCCCCTGAAATATTAAGGGCTGGTTCAAGATTTCACAGTGGGCAAAGTAGCCCAGCAGGAAGGCTAATCCCTCTCCTGAGCTCCAGATCCCAGGCCTGTTTCTCAGCAAACGGCAGAAGCCTACATTCATTCCATCAACACTTACAGGGCTCAGGATAAAGCAGTGACTGAAACAGACAAGCCCTCTCCTCGAGGAGCTTTCATGTCTCATCATCTAAAAATCTACACTCTTCTCCGGTGACTTCCCCAGGGATGGAACTCATCAAACTTTTACTGCGCATGAGAATCCTGGGAGGTAGGGCTCCCGTGCATGTTAGTTCTGTAGGTCGGAGTTGGGGGCAAGACTGCATTTCCAGCAAACTCCCAGGTGAGCCTAATGTTGTTGGCCCATGCACCACACCCTGTGCAGCAAGGCTATGTGACATCATGGAAAGAGGAAGAGGGTTTTGCTCATGTCCCATATCAGTTGCTGAATATGTTTATCAGCCTTGGTCACCTGACTGGTGAGTTTGGGAAGGGAGCTGGCAGATATAGTGGGCAGCTCCCCATGAAAGCATCCTGTTCGGCTCCCTGGGCTCACCCCATGTGCAGGGGCCTGCAGTTATCAGGGTGGTCTGTGCCTGAATGGGCAAGTACCTCTTCCTGGCATGTAGTCTTAGGATGCCTCCAGCCCAAAGAGATAGACTGCATCCTCCAGCATCAGCCTGACCAATATGTCAATGTCCCACCTGCTTTACTCAGTAGTTTTTTGTTTTGTTTTGTTTTTTGAGATAGTCTTACTCTGTCACCCAGGCTGGAGTGCAATGGCATGATCTCAGCTCACTGCAGCCTCTGCCTCCCAGGTTCAAGCAATTCTCCTGCCTCAGCCTCTCGAATAGCTGGGATGGGCACTCTCCATCATGCCTGGCTAATTTTTGTATTTTTGTAGAGATGGGGTTTCACCATGTTGGCCAGGCTGGCCTTGAACTCCCAACTTCAGGTGATCCACTCACCTCGGCCTCCCCAAGTGCTGGGATTACAGGCATGAGCCACTGCACCTGACCAGTAATTTTTAAAAATTTATTATTTACCATTGATTGATTGAGATAGAGTCTCACTATGTTGCCCAGGCTGGTCTCAAACTCCTGGGCTCAAGCAATCCTTCCGCCTCGGCCTCTCAAAGTGCTGGGATTAGAGTTGTAAGCCACTGTGTCTGATTTTAGTAATTTCTTAATTGGTTCCAAACTGTGGCAGGGAAGAGTTATTTGGTTGAACCATGTGAAATTGCCCATTGTACAATCATTTAAAACCAGTAAAACATTGGCAATTTGGTACATTTCAACCTAGTATTCATTGGGCATCCTGAAATCCCAACACTAACTATGTACTAGTGGTTTTCAGACTTAGATCATATCAAAATCCCCAGAAATTTGGTAAAAATGTGAAGGCCCAGGCCCTATCCTACTTCAGCCATCTTGGGCCTGTGTTCGGCCTGGGCCTTCTAGGTGGTTCTGCAAACAACACAGTTTGAGGAGCCCTGGATGCACAGTAAGCACAATACTGAGTGTTGTGTTTCTTTCTTTGTTAAACACAGACACGAAAAATTCCATCACATTACAATTAAATAAATTATATTAAAAACAAAGATGGCCGGGTAAGGTGGCTCATACCAGTAATCCCAGCACTTTGGGCGGGTGAGGCAAACGGATCACCTGAGGTCGGGAGTTCGAGACCGGCCTGGCCAACATGACAAAACCCCATCTCTACTAAAAATACAAAAAATTAGCCAGGTACGGTGGCTTGTGCCTGTAGTCCCAGCTACTCAAGAGGCTGAGGCAGGAGAATCACTTGAACCTGGGAGGCAGAGGTTGTGGTGAGCCGAGATCAGGCCACTGCATTCCAGCCTGGGCGACAGAGCGAGACTCTGTCCCAGAAATAAATAAATAAATAAATAAAAATAAAAACAAAGATAAGACATACTCAAAACTCATCATTTCCTAATTATTTTACCATATCTTACTCTCAGCTGTGTGGGGCCCTCTTCATCCATGGTGTCCGTGTGGTGAAAGTAATGTGCAAAGCTGTGCTCCTGCCCACCCCTCCCCAGCTCTGCGTCCCTGACTTCATGTTGGTTGCTTGAAATCATCCAGGCTGAGAGTGTTTACACCACGGAATTCAGCACCCACTACAAATCAGGGCTTATTCCTGCCTCCCCAGAAATCGGTTGTTTAGCCACTGTCCACGGTCATCCCGATTTCACAGATGAGGAAGCTAAGGTATGAGGAACAAATGACTTTCCCAAGGCCTCAGAGCCACAGTTTGAATCCAGACAGCTAACTCTGGAGCCCAGGATTTTAACCAATGTGTACACTATGCTCTCTCTGTGTCTCCTTCCTCGGCTTATGGCGTGAATTTCCCCCTACCTTCCTGGAAAGCGATCTCCCGACAACAGCTGGCCTCCCCACCACCAAAATCTCGCTTCTCCTCCAGCAGCCTAAATAGCAAATGCAAATAAGACTCTGGGATCTCCAGCAGGACAAAGGCCAGTGGCCTCTGATGGGTCAGGCTCCTCAGTTGGGAGTGGGGCTTTGGTGCCCCAAGTCCAATTTCCTACAGATCTCCCCACCAATGAATGACCCAACAGTTGCATATACACATATTAAGCAGGTTAAAATAAATATGTGGGTGCTATTGAAGGTGGGAAAAGAGAAAATGCGATGAGAGAGGGAGTTTGGAGGTTGGAGGGGAGGCAGGTTAAGTTTTGCCTTTCGGCTGAGGGGTGGGCCAGGCATGGTAGGTAGCTCATGCCTGTAACCCTAGCACTGTGGGAGGCTGAGATGAGCAGATCATTTGAGGCCAGGAGTTCAAGACCAGCCTGGGCAACATGGTGAAACCCTGTCTCTATACAAAATACAAAAATTAGCTGGTTGTGGTGGTGTGTGCCTGTAATCCCAGCTACTTGGGAGGCTGAGGCATGAGAATCACTTGAACTCATGAGGCAGAGGTTGCAGTGAGCCAAGATGATGCCAGTGCACTCCAGCCTGGGCGACACAGTGAGACTCTGTCTCAAACAAACACACAAAATCAGATGAGGGGCGGTTGGCCAGATACCTAGAGAGGTGGCAGGCAGGCTTTGCATCCTGGCTGGCTATGCTATCCATGCCACACACTCCAGCACTAGCCTCTTGGTCCCTTGGGATAGCCAGGAAGGAGAGGGGAGGGAAAGCCTCCCAAAGGTGGGGGAGATTTGAGCAGCCTTGTTTGGCCCCCACCTTTCTCCTTCATTCTCCTCTCCAGAGGGTTGGGCCCCTTTTGGTTCCACCTCCCACTTCCAAATGCCACCCCCACTCAGACCCAAAAGGAGGGAACACTCGGGACCAAGAACTCTCTTGGATGACTGCATTTTTATTTAACAAAATAAAAGCCTGGAAAAAAATTAAGGTAGCAACCAGTATATGACATAGTGTTAACAGCAGGATTAGGGATGTTTTATTTTCCTCCGTTCGGCTCTGGTTTACTGTTATAGTTTTTTTCTCTACAATGACCATGTGTGTTTTTTCTAATGATAGGAAACAAGTTTTGGGTTTGTTTGTTTGTTTTTGAGATGGAGTCTTGCCCTGTTGCCCAGGCTGGAGTACAGTGGTGCGATCTCAGCTCACTGCAACTTCCACCTCCCAGGTTCAAGCAATTCTCCGGCCTCAGCCTCCCAAGTAGCTGGGGCTACAGGCATGCACTACTATAGCCAGCTAATTTTTGTATTTTTAGTAGAGATAGGGTTCCACCATGTTGGCCAGGATAGTCTCGGTCTCTTGACCTCGTGATCTGCCTGCCTCAGCCTCCCAAAGTCCTGGGATTCCAGGCGTGAGCCACCGCGCCCAGCCGGAAACAAGTTATTTTTTTAAGATGAAGGAGGAGGAAGAGGAGGGGAAGAAAACAGCAAAAGAAATCATCACAGCAATTATACAACTACAGGATAAAAAAATGCTTTCACATTAAATAATACACTACTTCCTTTCAACAGCCCTGCAAGGAAGCAGCACAGACATTGTTAATCCAGTGTTAAAAATGGGGAAACTGAGGGCTAGAGGCTGTTGGTATCCAAGATTAAAGAGCAATTTCATGGCAGAGTCCGGGTTTGTCTCAAAGTCTTTCAGCTCTGCAGTCTCCTGCCATTGAGCTGAGGGCACTCTCTACACCAGGGATATCTTGTGGAAACAAAAATAGCCTCTCCTTACCTGCCCCAGGTCCAGAGAAAGGATCTCTCCCGGCCATGTGGAATAAGGCACCTATCCCTAACCATAGGTCATTTAGGCCATAGGGCAGTCTGACTCGAGTAGGGGTGGTCAGAGTTCACTCCGTTAGAATCTGGAATTAGATCATGAAGAAATAGATTGATGAGACACAAAAAAGGGAGAGAGACCTTGTCTTGCGGCTGGGTGAACATGTGTTTCTCCTATGGCTTCGAGAACACAGAACACTGGTCTCCAGGAACATAAAAAAAAAGAAGAGGTGGCTGGGCGAGGTGGCTCACACCTGTAATCCCAGTACTTTGGGAGGCCGAGGCAGGCGGATCGCCTGAGGTCGGGAGTTCGAGACCAGCCTGACTAACATGGAGAAACCCTGTCTCTACTGAAAATACAAAATGAGCCGGGTGAGGTGGCACATGCCTGTAATCCCAGCTACTCAGGAGGCTGAGGCAGGAGAATCAGTTGAACCTGGGAGGCTGAGGTTGTGGTGAGTCGAGATTGCGCCATTGCACTCCAGCCTGGATGACAGAGTGAAACTCTGTCTCAAAAAAAAAAAAAAAAAAAAAAAGGGAGAGTCACAGGAAGGAACAGAGATGAGATAAGAGATGAACAGAGAGTCCAAGTGACCTCCTAAGCTCTTCATCAAGCCTACCTGTGTTCCTGCCTACATCCTTATAATAAATACCATTTTGTTTTATTAAAACTAGAATAAGTTAACATCTGCTACTTGAAGCCAAAATGCAAATGAATAATATGTTCGTGCATGGATGTACCTTCCCCACACTGACCCCCAAACGTCACTCTTTAATATTTTAGAAGGAGGTCTAGCTTTACTTCAAGTATTTACCTTTTTTTTTTTTTTGAGTCAGAGTCTCGCTGTGTTTCCCAGGCTGGAGTGCAGTGGTGTGATCTCAGCTCACTGCAACCCCCACCTCCCGGCTTCAAGTGATTCTCCTGCCTCGGCCTCCCAGGTACCTGGGATTATAGGTGTGCGTCCCCACACCTGGCTAACTTTTGTATTTTTATAGAGGCAGGGTTTCACCATATTGGCCAGGCTGGTCTCTAACTCCTGACCTCAGGTGATCTGCCCACCTCGGCCTCCCAAAATTACTGGCATGAGCCACCACACCTGGCTATTTACCATTACTTTTAATGGAAAAATAAATAGCAGATACAGTATTTATTGGTGAAACCCAGAAGCAATTCCTTTAATGACAGAAACGAGGATTCCTGCTATCAACACTATTATATTCACTAAGTGCTAGAGGACCTAGTGAATGCAATGAGGTAAGGGAAAAAAAATAAAAGAAACAAGTATTGGAAAAGAAAAGGCAAAATTAGGCTGGGCTCAGTGGCTCACTCCTATAATCCCAGCACTTTGGGAGGCTGAGGTGGGAGGATTGCTTAAGCCCAGAAGCTTGGGACCAGCTTGGGCAACATGGTGAAATCTCATCTCTACAAAATATACAAAAACTAGCTGGGTGTGGTGGCACATGTTTGTAGTCCTAGCTACTAGGGAGGCTGAGGCTGGAGGATCCCTTGAGCCCAGGAGACAGAGGTTGCAGTGAGCCTAGATGGTGCTACGTTACTGCACTCCAGCCTGGGTGACAGAGTAAAAAAAAAAAAAAAAGACAAAATTAAGTTTTTAAACGATATCATGGTCCACCTGGTAAATTCACAAGGCCAACTGAAAGGCAAGTTGAGCCCATGACAGAGTTTTGTAAGATAGCTGGGTATAATATAAGTAACTAAAAGTCAATTGTTTATCTGTATGTCAGTGAAAATAATTTAAATATGTAATGGGGAAAAATCTCATTAACGATAGCAATAAGAATTGTACAACATTGGCTTGGAACAGTGGTTCATGCCTGCAGTCCCAGCACTTTGGGAGGCCGAGATGGGTGGATTACGAGGTCAGGAGTTTGAGACCAGATTGACCAATGCGGTGAAACCCTGTATCTATTAAATACAAAAAATTAGTCGGGTGTGGTGATGCGTCTGTAATCCCAGCTACTTGGGAGGCTGAGGCAGGAGAATCACTTGAACCCAGGAGGCAGAGGTTGCAGTGAGCCGAGACCACACCGCTGCACTCCAGCCTGGGCGACAAAGTGAGACTTTGTCTCAAAAAAAAAAATATTGTACAATATCTAGGAATAAGCCTAATGAGTATTGTGCAATATCTATGTGTATAAAACTTTACTAAAAAACAAAAAAAGGAGTAACTAAATACAGAGATATACCGTGACATCCATTCCATCACTGGCCCCATTTTTTCATCCCTCTCTGCCTTCATTCTCTTACGTTGGCCTCCTTGTGGGCAGAATGTATTCCCCTATCCCTTAACTCGGGGCATAACCATGCAACCTGTTTTGGCCAATATAATGCGGGCAGAAATGACAACTGGCCAATCAGAGCCTCAGCCCTAAAAGACTTCTGTTTGTCTCCTGCCTCTCTGCCACTGCTGTTAGAGAAGCTTGCCCCAGGCCTGCTGCTCAAAGGGAAGACAAGGCTGGCAGACCTGAGCCCTAACCTTAGTGAAGAATGAAGCATAAACAGATCCATCCAGAGCTCGAAGCAAGGCTACCGGACCACGCCCAGCCCAAAGCAGCCAGTCTCCAGCCAACATACAGACTTGTGCTATTACAAATAGAAGGTTTAAGCCACTGAGTTTTGGGGTTTTTTTTGTTACACAGTAAACGCTAACTGATAAACATCTTATTCTTGAATGGTGGGATTCATATTGTAAAGGTGTATACTCTCTACGAATTAATCTATGAAGTGAATGTGATTCCACTAAAAATACCAATAGATGTTTGTTTGTCTAGGAAATTATAAAACAAAAGTAGCCACTAAAATTTGAAAGAAACTAATAGTTGGGAAGTTTCTTACCTATCAGATATTAAGAGGTGCCATACAACTAGGATAGTACCATTACACAATATGCTACTGGAATAAGAACAGATAAACCAATGGAATACAACAGTAAGGGTAGGAAACACAGATAGACAGATATATAGATAGATAGACAGACAGACAGACAGATAGACTGCCATAGAAAGGTAGAGAAAATGCCATATTATGAATAAGTGGTGGGGAGGTAGAAGATTAAATAGGAAATAGCATTGACAATCACAATATAGGCCAGGCATCATGGCTTATACCTATAATCCCAGCACTTTGGGAGGATGAGGTGGGTAGATCACATGAGGTCAGGAGTTCAAGGCTAGCCTGGCCAACATGGTGAAACGACATCTCTAATAAAAATACAAAAATTAGCCAAGGAGGGTGGTATGTGCCTGTAATCCCCAGCTACTCCAGAGGCTGAGGCAGGAGAATTGTTTGAACCCCAAAGGCAGAGGTTACAGTGAGCAGAGATTGCACCACTGCACTCCAGCCTGGACAACAGAGCAAGACTTCGTCTCAAACAAAAAAGCAATATAAATAATTATTACTATACTAACAAATAGCAAATATAAATATATGGCATTGAAAATAGCAATGTAAATAAAAATATAGTAAATAGCAGTTATCAAATTGAAAAATATGAAATTAAACTCTTACCTCATCCTAGATACTAAAATAAGTTCCAGATGGATTAAAGAGTTGAATATAATAAATCCAACTCTCAAAGTACTAGAAGAAACCATACAGGCCTAGAGTCATAACTGTGGGGAGGAACAGGCTCTTCTAAGCAGGACACAATCCAGAAGCCATCAAGAAGATTGAAGGCTTGGTGGCTCATGCCTATAATCCCAGCACTTTGGGAGGCCGAGGCAGGCAGATCACTTAAGGTCAGGAGTTCGAGACCAGCCTGGTTAACATGGCAAAACCCTGTCTCTACAAAAAATATAAAAATTATCTAAGCATGGTGGCACACACCTGTGATCTCAGCTACTCCAGAGGCTGAGGCAGGAGAATCCCTTGAACCCAGGAGGTGGAGGCTGCAGTGAGCTAAGATTGCACCACTGCACTCCAGCCTGGGGACAGAGCATGACTCCATCTCAAAAAAATAATTGATTGACAAACTTTACTCCATAAAAATGAAATGAGACCATCAACAAAGTTAAAATACAAATAATACAAATGACACTTTAAGAAAAAATATTTGTAGCATATATAAGAGACAAGGGGTTTACTGGCCTGACTTACTCAAAGCTCTGATAGAAAAAAAAGGGCCATCCGTCTTATAGAAAAGCAGGGGAGGTACCTGGCACAGTGGTTCACACCTATAATCCCAGCATTTTGGGAGACTGAGGTAGCGGATTGCTTGAGCCCAGGAGTCCAAGACCACCCTGGGCAACATAGCAAGACCTTGTCTCTACAAAAAAATAAAACATTAGCCAGGAGTGGTAGCACACACCTGTAGTCCCAGCTACTCAGAAGGCTGATGTGGGAGGGTTGCTTGAGCCAGGAGGACAAGCCTGCAGTGAGCCAGGATCGTGCCCTTGTATTCCATCTAGGAGGCAGAGTGAGACCTTATCTCAAAAAAGGAAAAGAAAAATAGAGAAGGTGACTCACACAAGTGGGAAGAAATGCCAACAAGTAGTAAAACACTATGTCCAACCTCTCTATTAGTGAGAAAAATAAAAATAAAAATGAGAGGCCATTGCCCTGTTTGCCCCTTAGCCCGGCACAAATCAAGACTGACCCCTGCAGTTGGAGAAATGAGACTGGCCAGGAACTCCCTCTGTAGGTTTCTGGCCTAAGGCAAACAGGATCCCAGCACAATGATGCTCCCTGAGCATCCAGTGTGATGCTGAAAAACCAGAAATGGCTCCCTAACCAGCAATGAGAAAATGGTTAAATAAATAAAGATCGAAGTACCCACTAAAAGCAGAAAGTTGATTAACATGCTCTGACAGGGAGTGATAGTTATGAGTTGCTCATGATGAATTGGCTCACAAAAACATACGCATTCAGAGACACACAGAGAGAGAATGCCTGGGACTTCCAAACTCTGAACAGTGGTTACCCCTTGGGAAAAGCACTGAAGAGGAAGGGAGGATTTTCACCCCTTACTCCCAGCTTCTGTATGGCTTGAATTTTTTTTTTTTAAGACAGGGTTTTACCTTGTCACCCAGGCTGGAGTGCAGTGGTGCCAGCACGTCTCACTGCAACTTCGACTTCCCAGGCTCAAGCTATCCTCCCACCTCAGACCCCCAAGTAGCTGCGATTACAGATGCATGCCACCATGCCCGACTAATTTTTTTATTTTTATTTTTTTGAGAGATGGAGCCTTGCTCTGTGGCCCAGACTGGAGTGCAGTGGCATGATCTCGGCTCACTGCCACTTCCACCTCCTGGTTTCAAGCAATTCTCCTGCCTCAGCTTCCCAAGTAGCTGGGACTACAGGCGTGCACCACCATGCCCAGCAACATATAGCGAAACCCCATCTCTACTAAAAAATACAAATATTATTTTTTAGTAGAGATGGGGTTTCGCTATATGTTGGCCAGGCTGGTCTAGAACTCCTGACCTCAAGTGATCCACCCACCTCGGCTTCCCAAAGTGCTGGGATTACAGGTGTGAGCCACCGTGCCTGGCTGTTTTTGTTTGCTTGTTTCTATTTTTTGGTAGAGACCAGGTTTCACCATGTTGCCCAGGTTGGTCTTGAACTCCTGAGCTCAAGTGATCCTCCCAACTCAACTTCCCAAAGTACTGGGATTACAGGTGTGAACCATCACGCCTGGCCCTTGGTTTGAAAATTTTACACAGGCACCGGACATGGTGGCTCATGCCTAGAATCCTAGCGCTTTGGAAGGCTGAGGCAGGAGGTGGGGCATAACCATGCAACCTGCTTTGGCCAATATAATGTGGGCAGAAATGAGCTGGGTGAGGTGGCACATGCCTGTTTTGCATCCAGAAGTTTGAAACCAGCTTGGGCAACATCATAGTAAGACCTTACTTCTATAAAAAATAAAAATCAGCCAGGTGTGGTGCTACGTGCTTGTGGTCCCTGCTACTCAGGAGGCTGAGATGGGAGAACTACTTGAGCTTCGGAGGTCAAGACTGCAGTGAGCTGAGACCACACCACTGCACTCCAGCCTGGGCAACGAAGAAAGACCCTGTCTCAAAACATTTACACAGGCACATGTGACTTATATAATCCTAAAGGAAAGAAAGAAAACAAGCGTGGAACAGAATAAATATTTATGTTTTAGGTATGGGAGAGTTTTAGCAGATAAATATATATTTTTTAACCCCTCAGCACTCTCTATTTTGAAAGTCACTGTCTTAAAAGCTCAGGAGCCTTCCCTGAGGGAACCACACAGCTGTGTGTATCCATCCTGGGAGCAAATTAAGCCATAAATGGAGCAGTCAGGAACTTAGAACCATATCAACCTCATTAGCCTGATCCAGTGACTTTGTCTCAATGAGGGCACTGGGAATGTCATTCTAAGAGGAAGGAAAGCCAGGTATGGGTCAATTATGAGTATTGTCCCACCAAAGCCCCACTAATCCAACCCTGCTGCCCCAACCCCTCAGATCCACCCCTCCACTGTCTGCCCCAAGACTGCCCCCATCCCTCCCAGAACCTGGCTCCTTTCGGCTCCACCTGATGCCCTCTGTGTGGCTACCTTCAAAAGGCTTTCAGTCGTGACTCTCTATAACCTTTATTAATTCTGAAGTCTGTCCTAATCCCTTGCCCAGCCCATTCCCAGGTAGAATAATGACCACAGCCATGACAGAGCTGCTAGCCTGGGCCAGCTGTGTGTCCTGCAGGGGCCTAAGCTAGAGCTCTGTTGCTATGCAGCAGCCTGTTTAATTCTGGGCACCCCACGGAGCAGCTGCTGTCAGTGGGCTCATTGCACAGATGTGAAAACTGAGGCAGGCCAGGGGCTGCCAGGGAAGTCTCCACAGGTGTGGACTTATCCTCCACTGAATCCTGCACTGACAGCTCTCGCTCAGTACCTGTCACTGTCTTGGGGTTCCTGTCTCTGAGCCTGATCGCCTCCCTGGCTGGGGGCTTCTTGAGCTGAGGGCTGTCCTGCTCAACTTCATGTCTCTGGCACCTAGTAAAGGGCAAAGGTGTTAGAGGAAGGAAGGGCAAGGCAAGGGAAAACAAAGGAATAAAGCAGGGAGAATAATTCAAAAAGAGCAAAGGGCTGGGCGTGCTGGCTCACGCCTATAATCCCAGCACTTTGGGAGGCCGAGGCGGGTGGATCATGAGGTCAAGAGATCGAGACCATCCTGGTCAACATGGTGAAACCCCGTCTCTACTAAAAATACAAAAATTAGCTGGGCATGGTGGCGCGCACCTGTAGTCCCAGCTACTCGGGAGGCTGAGGCAAGAGAATTGCTTGAACTCAGGAGGCGGAGGTT
>CAUYLG010024862.1:0-13161 GCA_963573385.1 Cacajao melanocephalus
TTTTAGACTGCATTCTAGCCTGGGCAATAGAACAAGAATCCCGTTCTCTCTCCCTCTTTCTCTTCCTCTTTCTTTCTCTCTTACATTCTTTTTTTTCTTTCTTTCACTCTCACTTTCTTTCCTTTTTCTTTCTTAAAAAAAAAAAAGAAAAGAAAAGAAATACTTGTCCCTAAACACAGTGAGCCCAACAAAGGTTCAGAGTGTTGAAGGAACTTGCTCAATAGCCTCATCTTAGTAAAGTGGCAGACTCAGGATTCAAGCCCAGGTCTCTCAGATTGTCCAACTCTACATCTTACTATACTACTCCTCTGACCCTGAAACGTCAGCATCCGTCCTTATACCTGGGTTACCCTGGGACTGGGGAGATTGCTACTGTAGACATCCAGCAACACTTTCACCTCAGATATTTACCATCCTTTGGGCAAAGAGAAGTGAGCTCATCCTCCCACCAGCAGCATGCAGTGGAGTTCCCTGCCTGCCAGAGTCTAAACTAATAGTAGGCAGCTCGGCCATGGGCTTCCAGTTATTTTTCCCTATTCAGAGGTAGACAAGGAGTCATTGCGGCTTAGAGCAACTGTTTTGTTTCCAGTGAATTAAAACAACCATCAAACCATTGAGGCCATCTTCTAGACTCTTGTTACAGAATTATTCAGAAGGGAAGATTGCATGATAAAGACCCAAACCAATTATAGAGAGAAGCCCACCATCAGAGAGAACCAGACTCCTTCCTGCAGTGTGCAAAGTCTGGAAATAACTACAGATCTGTCAAACACCCAAGGGAAACAGAGAATGAAAAATAGATAATAAATATTTTCAAGAGGCGACTGGACACTGACAAGAGGAAGCGGTACAAGTGACTTAATTCCAGGAACGCAGACAGCTGAACCCTCACTCAAGTGGCAAACAACCCGGGCTTCCCAGAAAGCCAGAGTTGGGAAGAACTGACGACACCAAGGAAACCTTAGTAGGAGAGCATAATTTAATAAAAACAGAGGAGAAATTTGGTTACCCTAGCTGCCAGAAACCTCAGGAAATAACTACTTTACCACCTCCAAGAAACCCCCACACGTCAGCCCACATTTGAGATCAAAGACAGAGCTAGTTGAGCTCTCCTTGAGCACATTCTAGAAAATTCTTTTGGAAAGAATTAAAGTCATAGGTTGATACTGATAGTTTTTAGATTCATAACTACACACACACACACACACACACACACATTAGCAGAAACAAAGTGAATGTAAGACTTTGGGTGAAGAAATCTGTCAAAGTTGGGATCCTTTTATGTGCCAGTTGCTCCCACCTACCGGAGGTGCAGGTCCATCACCCAAGCTTGGTTCCTCTAGTGCTGAAATGTGGCTACATGGTGGGTTCCTTTTTAAATTGAGCAGGAACAGTTCTAGAAGCTCTGATTAGAGACTGACCACTTTCTAGGGGAGGTCTGATTCTCAGTAGAAGAAAAAAAGAGTGGGCTTTGAACATGGGTTCCAACCCCAGGGTTCCATCTCACTAGCCAGGTGACATGGATGAGGCACTTCACCTCTAGGAGCCTCAGTTTTCTCACACAAATGTGTAGGGTGTTGCCTTCTCTTCTTTTTCCACTGAGAACATACATGTGTGTTTTACATGATCCTTAGTGAAGTTTTCTGAATTCTGACAGCTCATTGACTCTGCTCCCCTCTGCATTACAGATAATGTCTTGTTCTTCATGTGACTTTTTGAGTCTTTCTTGTATTGTTTCATCTGAAGGTTCCTTCTCCCTTCCAGATTATTAGTAACTTGATGGCTCCCCAGCTGTGCAATGATTGAAAGTTATTTAATTTTTTTTGAGCCACAGTTTCTTCTTATGCCAAGCAGAGGTAATGAATAATAATCTCTCATGATTGTTGAAAGGATTAACTGAGTTAACATGTGTGAACATGCCAAGCATATTTTTTAAATGCCTAGCATAGCATTGGCCACAGAGTCAACACCAGGTGTCATTTTTATCTTTCTCTAAGAGTAAAATGCCAAAATAGAGGTAGTATCTCCTCCTACACGCTGGTAGAAATGTTTCCCTGAATATTTTCATTTAAAGGATCAGCACATCAAACACATTTGAGGTAGCATGAATTAGGTAATGTTAAGACTAGGAGGAGAAGAGTGTATTAATTAGTGAGGTTAAAGCTAGCTGCTATAACAACTCCAAAAGCTTAACATAAGAAAAATTTACATTTCTCTTACATTACAGTTCAATATCAATGTCAACTCTCTTTGGTAGCTGTCCTCCAAGCAGGGGGTGACTCAGGGATCCAAGTTCTTTTTCCCATTAAACATACAGCCACTGTGTTAATCAGGATTCTTCAGAGGGACAAAATCAATAGGATACGGACAGTGGTGGGGAGGGAAAGAGGAAGAGGGAGAAAGAGAGGGAGAGGCAGAGAGGGTGAGGTGGAGAGGGTGAGACAGAGAGGGAGAGGCTGAGGTGGAGAGGGAGAGGTGGAGAGGAAGAGAGAGAGAAGGTGAGGGGAAAAGAGAGGGAGAGAGGGAGGGAGAAAGGGGGAGAGGGGGAGAGATGGACTGAGTGGGGAAGGTTAGTCCTCAATGTGGGCAGGCACCATCCAATTAGCTGTGGGCCCATTCACATTGAGGGCTAATCTTCCCCACCCAGTCCACTGACTCACACACCATTCTTCTCCGGAAACACCATCACAGACACACCCAACTGGTAATGCTTTACCAGTTCTCTAGGTATATCTTAATTCAGTCAGGTGGACGCTAAAATTAACCATCACAGACACCACCATCAATTTTCAAGAGAGTCCTTTGCTTCTAGCAGCATAGGTGGAAAAGCAGAGTTTGTGGACAATGACTCAAGAGGTCTAATGCTGAGACTGGGAAGTGTCATCTCTCATTCACAGCCACATCTCATTGGCCAGGATCCAATCACATGGCCCACTCTAACTGCAAAAGAAACTGGGAAATGTAGTCTTCCTGTTTGACTAGAAGGGAGACAAAATTGTGTTTTTCTGGCCTCAGCCCTGGATATTACATGACTGTGGCATTGCATGAATGCATGGTTTGATTTCTCAGCAGCTCTTATCATTCATTTAGTTGTTTCATTCATTCTTTAATTTATTCATTTACATATCTATTCATTCCACACTAATTGGGCATCTAATATGTGCCAGGCATTATGCTTCCTGCTCAGATTACAAATAAGACATGATGCTTGCCTCCAGGGATTTGCTCATCTGGCAGGTAATAGACAAGCAGACAATTAGAGTACAGTTCAAAAATGTCTGCAATACAGACTTTTTTTTTTTTTTTTTTTTTTGCAATATACACCTATACAGGCAGTACAGGGAGGAGTGCTACCCACTCTGCTGCTGCCTTAAGAAACACAGTCACAGACACAGAAAATGTGACACATATACACCATGGAATAGTATGCAGCCATAAAAAAAACGATGAGTTTGTGTCCTTTGTAGAGACATGGATGAATCTGGAAACCATCATTCTCTGCAAACTGACACAAGAACAGAAAATCAAACACCGCATGTTCTCACTCATAGGTGGGTGTTAAACAATGAGAACACATGGACGCAGGGAGGGGAGCATCTCACACTGGGGTCTGTTGGAGGGGGGCTAGAGGAGACAGCAGGGGGTGGGGAGGGGTAACATGGGGAGAAATACCAAATATAGGAGACAGTGGGGGATGGAGGCAGCAAACCACCTTGCTATGTATGTACCTATGCAACAATCCTGCATGATCTGCACATGCACCCCAGAACCTAAAGTACAATTTTAAAAAAGAGAAAGAAACAGTTACTCTGTCTCCAGGACCCACCCTGCTCTTGAGAAGATTTGCTGCTCTTGGTCCAATGGGGTCTGTCCTGGGAGAAAGCTGGGCCCCCTGGGTGGGAGGTAACAATTTCACTCAGTAGCAGATTGACCTGCCCTTCTACCTGTGCAAGCCCTGGGAAAGGGAGACTTACCTTACAAGGGGAAGGCTGTCTGTGAAAGCGAATGTTGCTGCAGGAACACACACTTAGCGGACACCTGAGTCCTGGGCCCTCTCCATCCACAAGTCCCAGGACAGAGCTTCCCCACTTCCCAGGGTACTATACCGTCTAGCTATACCACCTTTTCCCTTCCAGGCCCATTTTCTACTCATCTTTATCCTGCTCTGCACCCCAGGAGACTGACCTTGGCACCCATTAGCAAGCTCCCTGGCTCTCATTCCCATTTGGGACTAGTAATAGTCCTGTGACAAGCGAGAGACTAGAGGATGGGGAGAGAATGAGGTGGAGGTATTTATTCCCACAGCTCTCTCTCCCAGGCAACCGGCTGACAGTGTCTGGATTGTCTGTCAAAGGCCACAGCTCCAGGGAGCAGCCCTTCCTGTAGCTACAAGGCCTCAGAGATCAGCTGCTTCCTCCCTCCTCCCCATGGGTTTCATATATCCATGATGAGAGTCTCCACCATGTTCCCTTGGCTAAGGCGTTTATGTTGCATGTGTTTGGGTACCTGGTGGCCTCCCCAAGAAAGCAGCTGCATCCCATGTCAAAGATTCGGAGGCTGAATGAGGATCTAGACCCCAAGGCTGACAGATTCAGTGCAGCGTGGGTCCTCACTGCAGCCTCAGGCCCAGGGAGATGTAGGATGTGCTAGAATGAGACTTGAGTCTAGACTCAGATGGGACAATAATTTGTTTCACAAATGTGGGCAGGTTCCTTGGCCTCTCTGAGCCTCATTTTTCTTATCTATGAAAACAGGATGAAACCATCTCTTTCCTGATGACGAAATGAGCAATACAGGTGCAGTGCCAGCCAGAGAGGGGAGCCTTCAATAAAAGAAGAAAAAATACCAGAAGAAAGAAAAAAAACTTTTTTCTTTCCTTCCACCCTTCTTCCCTTCCTTGTTTCCTACCTCCCTCCCTCTTAAATTCCTCACCCATAGAGTAAAGGAGGGAATTTTTAAATCAGATTTAAAACAATCAGATTTTAAACATCTTAATTACGCATCTCCCTTGGGCAGGCAACTCTACAGCGTGCCGTGGAGGACACAAGATGAGGTAAGCCCCATGCCTTCTTCCAGAGAGGTTAGGACTCTGATAAGGGAGACGGATTATCTCCCTGTATCTGAAATAGGTGGAGGTCAGCCAAAACTTGAAAACACAAAGGGTACACAGTGCAGGGAGCAATTACTCGGGACTGGGAGACGGAAAACGCATCCTGAAAGAGTTCAAGTCTGAAGTTCTGAGCTTCCTGTAAAATAGTTGGGACCATTACCTATTCAAGCCAAGTACCTCCTTTCCTACAGCAGCCTGTCACTGTACAGCAGGTTGGGCCTGATGTCCAGTTCTGCCCTGGGCAAAGCACTCTTTAGAGTGTAAATGACATTTTCTTATGGATTTGTCCAAAAAACAAAAAATAATGCAAAAAGGAAAAAAACAACATTGCTGTACACTGAGGGCTTCTGGCTGCAGTGGCAGTGGAGCCGATTTGTTGAGGAAGTCTCCAGAAGCCTCCTCTGCCGCCCCCGGGCTCATCTGACCTTTCACTTCCTGCTTATATCTTTCAAGGTTCCCCCATGGCCCTTGGAATAAAGATGAAATTCAATCCACTTAGTAGGGTCCATAAGGCCTTTTATTATCTGACCCCCACCTTTCCCCATTGCTCTCAGACCTCAGACTCTCTCTCCTATCTCCTATGTTCTAATCACACAAATTACTTGAATCTTTCACGGCAAGGGTCTTGAACAAAGCACAGCACTTCAAGCCTTGGTATATGCTCTTCTCTCTTGGTATATGCTTGAAACATCCTTCCCCAACCGCTCTCACCTGCATAGTAAAAGCATTCTAAGTACCACTTCCTGGCAGACCCACCCCTGACTTCACCACCTGCCCTTCCTCTATGTACATGTCTGTATTGTGGACACTTTTGCACTGTAGTCCAATTGTCTGCTTATCTATTACCTGCTAGATGAGCAACTCCCTGGAGGCAAGCATCATGTCTTATTTGTAATCTGAGCAGGAAGCATAATGCCTGGCACATAGTAGATGCCCAATTAATGTGGAATGAATAGATATGTAAATGAATAAAGAATGAATGAAAAAAATAATTAAATGACTGCTAAGAAGAGCTACCAAGAAATCAAGCCATGCATTCATATAATGCCACAGTCATGTAAAATCCAGAACTGAAGTCAGTACTTGGGGTCCCGTGTAAGCCAATAAGTATGCACGCTGGAGAGAGGGAACAGAGCAGCCCCTCAGCAGCTGGACATCAAGCTGCTTCTTAGAAGAAACAGCCATAGTTAACCCTTCCTGCACTCTTATGTCATAGGTACAATTATAGTCTTCATTTTCCACATTAGGTAACCAGCACTTGCCCAGGATCCCACAGGTACCAAGTGGTGAGCCAGGATTCACACCTGGGCAATTTGAAAACAGGGCTACCTGCTCAATCCCTACTTGGGGATACTGTCATCAGTTCCTCATCACTCCCCAGGTCTCAGAAGACCTGGCTTTATTTCCTATACTTGCCTTGAATTACAGGATTCCACCTGAACCCTGACAGTCAATGACCTGCACCTGACCTGCAGGTCTGTTTCCTGTGACCCAAGAGGCCAGGTTTGAGGTCCTCTGATGGAGGCCTTGGGAAGGAATGGGAGCAAAGGCCAGGATAACACATGGAGGTGACCTAGGTGGGCCTCCCTAAAGCTCAGAGCAGAAGGGCACAGGCTGCCTCAAAAAAAAAATACCAGAGGGTGAGGCCTAAGCTGGCATTTTAGTTTTTTTTTCTGGGAGAGACAGGGTCTTGCTATGTTGCCCAGGCTGGTCTTAAACTTCTAGCCTCCAGTGGTCCCCCTACTTTGCCTCCCCAAGTCCTAGGATTGTGTGCCACTGTGCCTGACCCAGGCTGGCATTTTAAAAAGTTCCACCAGCCCCACCCAGAATGCTATTCCTAAAGCTTCTCTTTATCTATCCCCATGGCACAAGCCTGGATAAGGAACCCGCTCAAATTGTTTATTGTTTCTCAAAGGAAATGTCACCTAGGAGCTGTCAGCCTATGTCTCAGAGAAGCCTAAACTAACAATACCCGCAGGATTCTGAGACTCAGAGACTCCTTGAATAGTAGAGCTAGAATAATGAAAATAATAATGAAAGTAGCAAGGACTACCTGTGCCAGACCCCAAGATATGTGCTAGGTATATATTCATCCGGTTCTCACAACTGTACCTGCACATTAGTATTATCATCATGGTCTTTATGGCCAAACGATCTCAGGATCACAAAGATTAATGAACTTGCCTGAAGTCAAATCTTTAGTGTCCAAGGTAGAGGTCAAGCCCCCATGGGTCTAATAGCATTTCTCAAGTCCTTCTCTCTATACCGGCATCAGCCCACTGCTTGTTTGTGTAAATAAAGTTTTATTGGAAGACAGCCATGTTCACTGTTCTGTGTCTGCTCTTGCGGTACAACAGTAGGGTTGAATAGTCCCACAGAGACCATATGGCCTGAAAAGCCTAAAATATTTGCTTTCTGAACCTTTGTAGGAACAGTTTGCCGATCCCTTTTTTATACCTTGCAACTTTGGAGTATTTTTATTCCTACCTTTGTTTTAAGATTATCAAAGTGATGCACAGACAAGTCAAGTGACCTGCCCGAGGCCACACTAGCTCTCCTCACTGGCTTTCACTCAATAAATATTTACTTTTTCACTGTGCTATTTACTCTAAGGAACAGGAATTGGCTCCTGTCCCCAAGGAATGTAACCTACTGTTGCAAAGACACACATACCAGAAAAAGTTTGAACGCAAGTCAGTATCCAATGCATATTGCCCGTATGTCTCACTTCAGGCTCACCTCCCGCAACCCTACCCATCCTTGGTTACACTCTGGCCTTCCTTCTGTTTCCCAGCAGGTTATTAAAGACTGACCACAAGGCAGAAAATAAGTCTTGGAGTGAGAAGCCACGAACTCAAAACAACTAGGTGCAGGCAAGAAGGCGAAGTGTGTGCAAGTCCAGCTGAGTGGTGGGGGATGGAGGCTATGAACACTTTGTGGGTAGACTGGGAACTCAGAAGCACCAGACAGAAGCAGACATCTCATGTGAGTGACCAGACAGATGTGCAGCCCTCTTTATAAAGCTCATGATTTAGCTCCACTTTGTACAGGAACCCTGGGCTGCTTTTTCAGTTGCACAGATAGGGAGAACTCAGTCAACAGCATTTTCTGCCTTAGCTGCAATTTCCCAAGGGCCTTATCTGATGTAAAAGGTCTGTCTGGATTTCTCCCTTAGAGAGCTAAGGGATTTGTATGAGAATCAGTTGAATGACTGCATTAGCTAACCGTGTTACCCAGACCAGGCCAAAAACGACCTCCTGGAAATCAAAGCTCATTTTGGCTGGTGAACAACAAAGACATCAGAGACAAAGGAGAACCGTGGCCCTCACAGGGTCATAACCCAGTAGAGAAGAAAGGACATGTACCAAGAAGCAATGTGATGGAACATGCTGTGCTTTTGAAGATACGGGTTGCAGATCCAGCCCTTGGGATTAGCCCTTCACAGGCTATCAGGCCCTGAGTAATTGAATTAACCTCTCAGACCCTTGGCATCTTCACTTACAGCCTGGAGATCATCTTGCCTATGACATAGGGCCACTGTGAGGATGAATGACATCATTGTCAATATTAACAAGTAGTTATTAACTAGCATTTCTCTCACACTTTGCAATTAACCAATCACTTTTCACTTAATGTTTTCATAAATGGTAAAAGTATTATGAGAATTAAATCTTTGTGGAAACACTTAAGTCATGCTCTTTCCCTTATAACTACGGAGGAGTGCATGAGCTGCTTTATTTGATCGTAAGGGTCTGTCGCACAGGAGTTGATGCATTGGATCTTGGGGGAGGCCCATTCTTCTCGAGGGAATTTACAACCAGATATACTGACAATAGAATCCTGAGCAAGTTATTTCTTTCTGAATTTCAGCTTTCTCCTCCATAAAATGGGGTTATTATCACTTAGGTTACTGTGCTATCAAGAAAGAGTTCCCAACAAAGTAGAGGAGAGAGACAGGAAAGATGTAGGTTAATAATACCTCTTCACCAAGCCATTCCCTAAGTCAGACCAGAACACAGGATTTTTTTGTTTTGTCTTGTCTTCAATTACAATGATGTTTCAGGTCAAGGAGCAATGGTTTTCTGGGGCAACTCATACCAGCTCACAGAAAGCTGACTGTAAAATATTCAAGAATTTTGTAAGCTCGTTGTTAAACCATTGGTGGTTTGAAATCTGCCACAGTGGGAGCATTTACATCATGGAAATTGGCAAACACTACAAACCAGGCTTTTTTCTTCTTCCTGGAGAGTTGATTTACCAGCATACCAATGGCAAAGTGAACAACTTGGAAGTGACCAGAGCGTCGGGGTCAATGATTAGAAATTCACCTGGGAATAGAATGAATGGAAAGCTGTTTTAAACAACATACTCAATTCTATAGTACTTCAGATACAAGGGGGGGGGGCCATAATCCTTTCCTCAAGACAGTGGCTCTGAAAATTTCCTCCCAGTCCAATAAATGACACAGGAGACACGTAAGTCTGATTTCCCCCAGCACCCTGACTGGTGCCCATCCCTTCCCCTCCACTGAAGAAAACATATCAGAATGCCACACGTGGGAGATAATACTTTTATAAATATAATCTCGAGGCTGCTCTCACTTTTCTTAAGTACACTGTTTGCAAACGCTGTTACTTCATTACTACCAACAAATTGGTTATAACAAACTTCACGTAAGAGTCAAGACCCAACTACTGAGAATAATCATACTAAGCAGATGATGATGGTTCACGACTTGTATTCAATCCAGCGCCCTCATTTTTCAAACTGACTTTAAAGCTGCTAATACATTCTCTGAACTGATTTGGAAAGAGGGAGAAAAATCATCTCAGAGGTGAAACTTGTGATTTTACACTCAGATTTTCCCATAAGCAATCAGTCATTCGCCCATCTATTTGTCTGATAAACATATAATGACCCTGTTGCATCCCCCACTCTCTAGCTGCTGCCAGGGGCGGCCATCAGAAAGGTAGGCTTCATCCCTTTCTTCTCTTCATAGACCCTTCCATAGCTCCCCACTGCCTGCAGAATGGGTTTAACCTTGAGCCTGAGATACAGGGCTTGCATCATCTGGCCCCAGCACATGTCCCCAGCTGCACTTTTCTGGAATGACACATGCTCCCACATCTTGACTTTTTCTTGTAAAATAATGGCGAACACATTCTCAGTATTAAAATTTTAAACAATAAAAAAATACACTGAATCAAAGAAAAAGTTCTTCTTTGTCTTCCACCTCTTACCCCCAACACCATCCTCCTCCCTAGAGGTAATCGTGTAACATTTTAGATTTTATCTTATGTAGACTTTTTAAAAATGCATTTTCATATTTACAGTGCACATGTGAATGCACTGTTTGGATTTTTAAAATAAAACATATTTATACGTATTATATGCTATATAAAATATGCAAAATAACTTTCTCAGAGATCTTCCTATGTCTGCGCATGTGTACATCTATCTCATTATTCTAAATTGTTGTCAATTTCCATTGTGTGTGTGTGTGTGTGTGTGTGTGAATAATTATTCAATCAACATCCACTTGATGGACATGTAGGTTAACTCTCACAAGTGCAAACAACTCTGTGATGAGTATCCTTGTACATATTTGTGCACATGAATAAGTAGTTCTCTAGAACAAAAATCTGGAATTGGAATTTCTGGGTGAAAGTATGTTCATTTAGAATTTCAATAGGTATGGCCAAATCGCCCTCCATAAAGACTCTACTGATTGGTACATCCATCTACAGTATATGACTGTCCCTATTTTCTTACAATCCCATTCAATCCTCGGCTTCCTTACTTTTCAGTTTTTTGCAGATCTGATAGGTTTAAAAAATAATATCTCATTCATTGTTAAATTTTTGTTTCCTTGGTTAATAGAGTATAGAATTTTTCAAGTATTTATTGGTACTTTTTTTTCTTCTGTAAATTATCTATAACTGACCACTTTTCTGTTAGGTTGTCTTTCTTACTGATTTGTACTTTATATACTGATAGGAATAATCCTTTGTCTATTAAATATGTTAATTCATCCCTTTGCTTTTTAAGCAGAGGGCTTGAATGAGAAAACAATCTCTAATAGATACAAGATTTTTTATAATATATACAGAATCCCTACAAATACTTCTCTACCTATATTACTCATTCTTTAATAGGTGCAAGCATTGCCCCTTCCTGTACCTATGATAGACTCACTGAGCAATCATGACTTTCTATCCCACTGAGCCTGAACATGGCCCTTGAATCTGTGTCAATGCAGTACTCTAGGTAGCTAACACGAATAAAACAAAATTGGCCCAGTAGAGTAAATCTTTCTGCCACATCAGCTATAAAACATATGTGGTATATGTTTAAGAATGGTCCTGTCTAAAGAAGTGTCATCCCTCAGTACTTTCTAGATGAATATACCAGAACTCCTAGGTGCAGATGTAAGAGTCGAGGGGCTTGCAAAACTTCTGTTCTTGGTCAGATTACAATGCTCTTATAAATTTTTAAAATAACATTGTTACTTGTGGCACACCCTCCTTATCTCCTCAGGAGTTATTTTTGGGAAGGGTGTGCTATCATCTTGATTGATTGATGAAGTCTTGCTCTGTTGCCAGGCTGGAGTGCAGTGGCACGATCCCAGCTTACTGCAACCTCCGCCTCCCGGGTTGAAGCGATTCTCCTGCCTCAGCTTCCCGAGTAGCGGGGACTACAGGTGCATGCCACCACGCCTAGCTAATTTTTGTATTTTTTGGTAGAGATGGGGTTTCACCATTTTGGCCAGGATGGTCCTGATCTCTTGACATTGTGATCTGCCTGCCTCAGCCTCCCAAAGTGCTGGGATTACAGGTATGAACCACCACACCTGGCCACCTTTACTTTTAAAGTTAAACTGTAAATTTAATTCCTCCCGCAGTTGGCTTGGCTTACATGCAGCAATGAGCAAAGGCAGTTAGCCTGTGAAGTCAGAAGCAAGATGGAGTCAGCCATGTTAGGCTTCTCTCACTATTATACTCACTACCGGGAAGCCAGACTGGATGATGACTGCAAGATTTTGTTCTTTCTTGTCCACTGTTATGCTCATCCTCCAGCTGAAGGCCCCATCAAAAATCATGTCTATGCTATGTATTTTCCTCCAAATGTGACTTCATTAATTCAGCCATGTGATCAGGTTATCCTTAAATCAATGAAGAGTAAATATTGAAACACTTTCTTGAACAGCATGCTAGCAACAGTGAGGAGAGGCACGGGTGTGAGAGGTTTTCAAAAGGAGTTTAATGCGAAGGATACCGTATATGCCGTGGCCAACACTTGGAACGCAGTGACTAAAGACACAGTTGGGCATGCCTGGCACAACCTCTGGCCTGCAACTACATTCAGTGAAGATGATGAACAAGGTGGTGACTTTGAAGGATTCTGTAAGTCAAGTGAGGAGAAAATGATGTCTAACCTCCTTACGTATGCAAAAAATATACCTTCAGTGTCCATCAGCCAGCTGGAAGTGGATATCAAAAAGGTTTTGAAGTTAATAATAAGGTTACAGTTGTTCATTCATTGACAGATGGTGAAATAGCAAAAGTGATTGTAAATCAAGGTGATTAACAGTGACAAAGATGACATTGTTATGTTAACACTGCAGAAAAAGTGCCCATAGACAACATGGAGAAAATGTATAATAGGCTTTTAGAACAACTAGAGCAGCATGTGTTCATAACAGAACAAGAAATCATGTTAGTTTAAACCAAAGAGAATGTTAGTTTAAACCAAAGAGAATCTTCTAAGATAAAAACCAATCATGAAGCAAGTGATCCTGGAGGGAACAGTTTTAAAATGCCATCCAGCAAAATGCCTCCTCATCCCAAGTGACCCATGTCCTGGGCCCTCAGCTGCTTCAGATTTTTCTTCTCACCAAAGAAAAATGACATACAATGCACAGTAACTTAAGTCAAAACACAGCATCAAAGGTGGAGACTGGGAAGAGAGATCCAAGATGGCCGATTAACAACAGCTCAGGATTGTAGCTCCCAGTGAAAGCGCAGAGAGCGAGTGGACGCCGCACTTTCAGA